>MDKI01178142.1:0-10620 GCA_005239505.1 Nicotiana paniculata
TTAATGTTAGGAAGTCCTATCACTAAGTCCTTGGATACTAATTTGTTGAGTTGATTCAGACTATCATGGCCAAGTCTTTTGTGCCAAAGGAGGGGATCATTGTCCAGCACACTTAAACATGTTAGTTCATTTTCTAACAGAGTGGACAGATCTATGATATAGATATTATTCACTCTCTTTCCCTGCAAAACAATCTTGTCAGTGATAAGATTAATTACAAAGCATTTTGTAGAAGTGAATGCAACCAGGTTACCTCTGTCACACAGTTGTGACACACTGATCAGACTATATTTCAAGCCAACTATCAAGTAAACGTTCTCAATGGAACGTGTGTCATCCTTACCTACCTTACCAACCCCAATGATTTCACCGTTCTTTCCATTTCCAATGGAGACATTTCCTCCTTCGAGGTTCTCAAGTGAAAGGAACTGTTCCTTGTTGCTAGTCATGTGTTTGAGCAGCCACTATCCATGTACCATATTTGACTGCTCCCTTTCACTTGAACCTACATAAGAAAATCAGGGATTAGTCTTAGGAACCCAAACTAGTTTGGGTCCCTTTCTATAAGAGAAAGGATGAATTAAGTCCCTTTTTGCCCAATTTGGTAACCAATTTTTCTTTCTAACAAAAATGTTATTCTTTTGACTGGCTTGCTCTTTTATATTGCATTCAATTTTGTAGTGACCAGTCTTACCACAGTGGGTACAAATTTTGTGCTCAAGAAGAGTGAGGTACTTGCTTTTGGGATCCCATTTAGGCAGTTGACTCCCAAAGCCAAGTCCTCTTCTGTTGCTACTGTGATTTTCCTGTAGCCATGTTAAAGCATCAGAGGATTTATTCCATTTGCATGTTCTATCCAGTTCATGCCTAACCTTACCAAGTTCCTCCTTCAACACTCTTATCTGTTCATCTTTCTTATACAACTCATCCTTTAGTCTGCCTATATTTTTCTTCTAAGATGAGTTGAGACTTGTCAGTTGTCTTTTTACTGGTTCTTAGTTTCAGTTTTAAATTTTCAGATTTTAACTCTAGGACATTTGTTTCAAGTGGATGAACCTGGTTCTTCAGAGAAGTGTTTTCACTCACAGATTCACTTACTCTGAGTTCCAGGTTCTTACACTTTGCTCTTAACATTACACACTCCTTAGACAGTCGTTCCTTCTCTTATTTATTTCTTCAGAATCATCAATGAAGTCAAGTAATAATTCAGAGAGTTTTTCTTTGGATAGGAACTTAATCTTGTTTTTGAGATGAGATATACTTATCTCTGATTCCTCATCTGATTCACCAATTGCCATGAGTGCTTGCTCATCTTCATCTTCATCATCTGATTCTTCATCTGAACTTTCTCCCCAAGCAGCAACCATAGCTTTTGTTGATGTTGTGTTTTTCTTGGGATGAACCAGTTCCTTCTTCCGTTCCTTCGTTCAGATCTTTCCCTTTTCCATTCAACTTTCCCACTGAGGACAGTTCTTGATGTGATGATCAGTTTTTCCACATTTGTAGCATCCCTCGTTGGTGGGTTTTTCTGGTGCCTTTGCCTTCTTGTAGTTTCCACCTCTTGAGATGCCCTTTTTTCCTAATGAGATAGTTTCTGAATTCCTTGGTGATCATAGCCATTTCATCTTCCTCCGGATCTGTTCCCTCAGTGATTCTCAGTGCCAGACTTCTTTCCTTCTTGGTAGCATCCATCTTCATTGCCTGCCTTCTAAGTTCATAGGCAGTGAGATTTTCAATTAGCTCATCCAATCTGAGGGTTGCCATGTTCTTGGATTCCTGAATAGCAGTGACCTTACTCTCCCAAGAGATTGGCAGAAACCTTGTCAAAATCTTTTCAACCTTGTCTTCTTCAAGGATAGTCCTTCCAAGAGATTTTAATTCGGTTGTCAGAGTAGTGAACCTAGTGTACATCTCTTGGATGGTCTTTCCTTCCTTCATAGAGAAATTCTCATATTGAGAATATAGTAATGTATCTCTGGATCTTTTCACTTGTGCAATTCCTTCATGAGCAGCTTGGTAAGTGTCCCAAATTTCCTTGGCAGTGGTGCAGCTTTGAATTCTGTTGTACTCATCTGGACCAAGTCCACACACAAGCCACTTCTTGGCCTTGGCCTTAGCATTCTTTTCCCATTTTCTTAAGTCTTCAGCAGTGCAGTCAGCTCTTGTCTTTGGAACATCTACTCCTTCAGCAGTCTTCTTCATGGTGGCCAAAGGACCGTCAGTGACTATGTCCCGTAGTTCATAGTCTTCTCCAATTAAGTGATCATTCATCTTGTTCTTCCACCAGGAGTAGTACTGGCCATTGAAGAGTGGTGGCCTAGCAGTTGATTGTCCTTCTCAGTTCCTAGGTGGTTCACTCATATTGATCTTTTCCTAAGGTGTTAGCCTCTTCAAGGATAACCCGCTCTAATACCAATTGTTGTTTATCTATGTCAATACCACACAAGAGGAGGGGTGATTTGTGTGGTGACCAATTTTCGCGTGCAGTAGTTATAGAAGGACCAGGTTCTTCTATGTGTTCCAACTCCTACCGTTTGTGGAATAATAAATGCGGAATTTAAATAACACAACAATTTTACGTGGAAAACACCTGGCTCAAAAGGTGAAAAAACCAGACCTACTTCCCAATAGGATTTTCCCAAAATCTTCACAAAATCAATGAGCCAAACAGCATTTACAAAATAAACTCTTTTGTAAACCTAAGGATTAACTCTAACCCTTTGTGGCAAACTAGCCTCTAGCTATGTGCGACAAACTTCAAGTTAACTATAACTTGAACACTCAGTACCTGTTACAATTGCTTCTATATAAAGTTGAAAGGTACAATTTGTAATCACCTACTACAAATAAACTAGACTAAAAGACAACAAATGGAACTGGTTCTTATAGCTGATTCAAGTAGCTCCAGATTCGCACTCTCCAATTTGGCTCGAACTACTTGCAAAATTTCTTCACGAATTTTGCTCTCAATTCTTGATAAATTTATGTTCTGTGCATCCCTTTACAAGAAGAACATTCTGCAATATATAGGAGTTAGAAGATAAGGAATTAACTAGAATCCTAATGCAACTCTTCCTTGGTGGAAGAGTTCTAGTCAAACTCAACTCCTCAAATCCTTCCTTATCTTAGATTCTGTTCTTATTGAGTAAGGAATCCTTCTCCTTATCATTTTGCAATCTTTTCGATCAGGAGATATCTCTTATTTCCTAGATTTCATTTATCTCCTGCATGTGCACCTCACGTGCCTTTAACTCTGCATGTGTCTATGTCTTCAGTAATGGACCTGGTTCAACTCTAAGTTCATTTGTCAATCTTCAAAACCATTCAGCTTCTTGATCCAACATAAGCCCTAGGTAAACCGGTCTTTTTGAGATCCTTGATAGAATGGGAGAGGTGGCTTACAGGCTTGCACTTCCACCGAGTTTGTCAATTGTGCATCCAGTGTTTCATGTGTCTATGCTTCGGAAATATCATGGCGACCCATCCCATGTTTTAGACTTTAGCAGTGTCTAGTTGGACAAGGACTTGACCTGTGAGGAGGAGCCGGTAGCTATTCTAGACCGACAGGTTCTTCAGTTGAGATGGAAGAGTTATCCTTCGGCTCGTGCTCAGTGGAGAGGTCAGCCTGCCAAGGCAGCTACCTGGGAGTCCGAGTTTGATAAGCGGAGCCGATATACCCATCTTTTCCCTGATTCGGGTACTTTTCTATGTCCGTTCGAGGACGGACGTTTTTTTTAGAGGTGGAGAATGTGATGAACCAAAGTTCATCCCTTTTTTGAAAGTCAAAAATGTGTTCTGAGGCCTTGAAAACCTCCTTTTGTCTCACCTCGTGTTGCGTGTGCAGTCCAGGCGTGTATCCGGAAAGCTTTTATCTGAAAAACTGAGAAAAATGCTAATTTTGCCTTTAAAATTGAATTTAAGTTGACTTCGATCAACATTTTGGGTAAACGGACCCCGACCCATGATTCAACGGTCCCGGAGGGTCCGTAGGACAATATGGGACTTAGGCGTATGCCCGGAATCAAATTTCGAGGTCCCAAGCCCGAGAAATGAATTTTTGAAAGAAATTGTTTAACTCAAATTTATAAGAGTTTTTGGAAATTTGGCTATATTTGAAATTGATGGTATCGGGACCGTATTTTGGTTCCGGAGCTCGGTACAGGTTTAATATGATATTTGAGTTGTGCATGTAAAATTTGGTAAGGAACGGAGGTCATATGACGTGATTCGGATTCGTGGTTGTAAAATTTGAAAGTTTAAAAGTTCTTGAGATTTATCTTTGATTTTGATGCTAAATTCGTCATTTAAGATGTTATTTTGGCGATTTGATCGCACGAGTAGGTCCGTAGGATGTTTCTGAGGTTTTATGCATTTTAGTTTGGAGCCCCAAGGGCTCGGGTGAGTTTCAGATAGGTTTCAGAGTGTTTAGACTTAGAAAAACACTGTTGGTGCACCAGTTCTGGTGTGTCCGCACCTGCGAGCCTGAGGCCGTAGGTGCGAGATCGCAGGTGCGCATTTTAGGTCACAGGTGCGGTCTAGCCTGGCTTCCCCTCCTCTCGCAGATGCAGACGAATTTCCGCAGAAGCGGATCTCTTTCCGCAGGGCGACCCCCAATGGGCCTGTTCATTTTCGCAGAAGCGGAGGATTTTCCGCACCTGCGCAACCACAGGTGTGACCCAAGCATCGCAGGTGTGACCCAAGCACCGCAGGTGCGAGGGTCGGGCAGTGAAGTTTTTAAAATAGAACTCCAGCCGTTTTCATTTCAAATTTTCACAAAAGTAGAAGGCTTAGGGCGATTTTCTCAAGAGTTTTTCTTCCCAAAATCATAGATAAGTGCCCATTAACTATTTTCTTTCAAACCTCCAATATTTGTCATCAATTTTTATCAAAAATTCTAGGGTTTTAGTGGTAGCAAATTGGGGATTTGGGTAGAGTTAGGGCTTTTTGTATAATTGAAATTTAGACCTCATTTTGGGGTCGGATTCCGAAACAAATTACACATTCGGGCCCGTGGGTGTATGGGTAATCAGGTTTTGGTCCGAACTTCATGTTTTGACCAAGCGGGTCCGGGGTCGATTTTTGACTTTTTGGGAAGAATGATAGAAAACCTATAATTAAGTATTGGGGTTAAATTATTTATCATTTATTGATGTTGTTAAGTTAAATATGTCTAGATACAAGTGAATTGGAGGCGAATTCTAAAGGGAAAGCGGTAATTGAGGCTTGAGTTGGCCGTTGAATCCGAGGTAAGTGTTTGGCTTCACCTTAGCTTGAGGGAATAGGTATTGTGCCTTATGTGCTACGTGTTAGTGTTGTGTTCAACGTATAGGTGTGGTGACGAGTATCTATATGTTGGTTTCAAGTATGCCCGTGAGCCGAATATCGTGATTTATGTAATTTTTCATTCAGCATTATTTGAGTTCAACGTGATAATTATCCATGTTGGTGATATTTCCTTGGTATTAATCATTGTTGAGTATTGGTTCAAGTTAAGAATTACTACTGAAATTGAGTAACTAGGTGAGATTGGTTATAGTTGTTTTCCCTTGCCGGGACGATATTGATTCTATTGTTGACTCCCTTGCGGAGAAGTTATGGCTTTATTATTGTGATTTGTATTGTTGATTTCCTTTCCGGATTGTTGATATTGATTTGTTTGGGTGAGGAAGAGTGTAAAGCACGAAGGGTGATGCCGTGCATTCTATTTATTATTTGGTGAAGGATGAGAGTAAAAGCACGAAAGGTGATGCCGTGTATGATATTGTGAGAGAGGGTAAAAGCACGAAGGGTGATTCCGTGCCAGATTATGATATTAAAAGCAAGAAGGGTGATGTTGTGCCATATTATGATATTAAAAGCACGAAGGGTGACGCCGTGTCATTTTTATTGATTTATTGTGAGGATGAGAGTAAAAGCACGAAGGGTGATGCCATGCATTCTATTTATTATTTGGTGAGGATGAGAGTAAAAGCACGAAGGGTGATGTCGTGCACTTGTTTTGTGATGTTACTTCTGTTGTTTAAATTGATATCTAGTTTGTTGTTTTACTTCGTTATTTCCATCATTTGATATTTCCTCCCCTCAGCATGTCCCCCTTTCCTTGTATTTAGCTGCTTAATTCTTGTTGTTATTATTTTCTCCGTATATGATTAAACTGCACAGGTTTAGTTGGTGTTCGTATCCTAGCCTCGTCATTACTTCGCCAAGGTTAGGCTCGACACTTACTCAGTACATGGGATCGGTTGTACTGACGCTACACTCTGCACTTTTGTGCAGATCCCGGTACAGGGCACTACGGACCTTAGAATGAGGAGGCTTCCTTCAGTCCTTTTAGAGATTCCGAGGTAGTCCAGCAGGCGTCCGTAGGCCTTGGCGTCCCCTCCTACTTTATTCCACTATGTTCTTCTTTATTCTGAGACAGATGTATGTATTTTGTTCAGACCTTTGTATGTAGTATTCATAGACAGTCCGTGAAGTTGTGACACCAAATTCTGGGTTTAGTATTATGACTTTCGTAATGGCTTTTAATTAAGTTGTTAGACTTTGTATTCTCTCGCACTTTTATTTCTGCTGATTTTTACATCACTTGTTATCTGTTCAAAATAAATGAATAAGGTAAATAAACAGTAACTTTGGCTTGCCTAGCGGGTTCAATGTTAGGCGCCATCACGGTCCCGACGGTGGGAAATTCGGGTCGTGACAAGTTGGTATCAGAGCACTAGGTTGCTTAGTTCTCACAATTCACGGAAAAGCTTAGTAGATTCTGAGGGATCGGTAGGAAGACGTCTGTGATTATCCCCCAAAGGCTGCAGAGTTAGGAATGACTTCACATCTATTCTTCTCTCTGTAGTGCGATTTGAATTCTCAATGCTAATTGAATTTCTACTCTATTCTCTCGTGGATGGTGAGAAGATGTGCTTCTTCATCCACTGATCAGCAGCCCAAGTCTCCAGTTGTAGCTCTTATGAGGGACCGAGGAGGAGGCCGAGGTCGTGCTAGGGGCCGAGGCAGGGGCATAGATCAGCCCAGAGCAGCAGCCTCAGTGGCGGAGCCTAAGGTAGAGTTTGCTGATGAGGTTCTTGCCCAGACAGTCCCGGTTGGACCAGCTCAGGTTCCCGAGGGGTTCATTGCCACCCCGGTACTCTAGGATGTTCTGGTCCGTCTAGTGGGCCTCCTGGAGAGCGTTGCTCAGGCAGGTTTACTTCCTACAGCAACAGTCGTCTCTCAGGCTGGGGGAGGAGACCAGACTCCCGCTACTCGCACTTCGGAGCAGTTGGCTTCTCAGTTCCAGAACCCAGCACCTCATGCAGCTGGGGTAGTTCAGCCGGGTATTGTGGCTTAGACCGGTGATGGAGCAGCTATGCCTTTTGATGCTTTGTGGAAGTTGGACCGGTTTACCAAGTTGTTTACTACTACTTATAGCGGTGCAACTTCAGAGGATCCCCAGGACTACTTGGATAGCTGCCACGAGGTTCTACGGAACATGGGGATAGTTGAGACTAATGGGGTCGACTTTGCTGCTTTTCGTCTGTCAGGTCCCGCCAAGACCTGGTGGAGAGATTATTGTTTGGCTAGACCAGTTGGATCACCGCCTTTGACTTGGGCCCAGTTCTTCGATTTGTTTCTAGAGAAGTTTCTCCCTATCACTTCGAAAGAGGATTATCGGAGGCAGTTTGAGCATCTCCAGCAGGGTTCTATGACCGTCACTTAGTATGAGACCAGATTCATTACCTTAGCCCGCCATGCTATTATGATACTTCCCACCGACCGAGAGAGGGTGAGGAGGTATATTGAGGGACTATCTCCGCCGATCAGATTGCAGATGGCTAGAGAGGCAGGGAGTGATATTTCCTTTCAGAATGCAGCCAATGAGGCCAGACGAATCGAGATGGTTCTATCACCGGGGAGTGTTCAGGTGTCTGACAAGAGGCCTCATTATTTTGACAGGTTCAGTGATGTCTCATCTGGAGGCAGGGATTCTTTTGGTAGAGGCCATCCTCCTAGTCCGTTTCAGCCAGCTCTTCAAGTTTCTCGTAGTGCTCTAGGTGGTGATGATTCCCACATGTAGTATTCTGATCAATTTCCCTACAGTGCACCACCTGCTCCTATCAGTGCACCGCTGCTCTAGAGTTTTCAGGGTGGTTACTCAGGTCGTCCGGGTCAATCTCAGGGCCTACAGTCTATAGCAGCCGAGATCTTGTATATTTGTGGTGGTCCGGGGCACATTCCTAGATTTTGTCCTCGAGCCTCGAGCAGTTCTCAGCACCAGGGTTCTCGTGCCATGGTTCCCGCACCAGGTGTTCCACCGCCCACTCAGCCAGCCAGAGGTGAGGGTCGAGGTGTTAGAGGTGGAGGTCAGGTAGTTAGAGGTGGAGGCCAGGCTACTAGAGGTAGAGGTCAGCCAACAGGAGGCCATCCCTGGGATGTAGTTTTGATTGGTGTGGCCCAGCCCCGATGTTAAGCTATTCCAGCCAGACCTGAGGCCTCTGGTGCAGTTATAACAGGTATGGTTTCAGTTTGCAGCAAGGATGCTTAAGTTTTATTTGATCTAAGGTGCACATATTCCTATGTGTCACCTTATTTTTCTCCTTATTTGGTTATGTCTAGTAATTCTCTGAGTACTCCTGTATAAGTGTCTACACGGGTGGATGATTCTGTTATGGTAGATTGTGTCTACCATTCGTGTGTAGTGGTTATTGGTGGTCTTGAGACCCGTGTAGATGTTCTACTCCTTGATATGGTAGACTTTGATGTTATTTTGGGGATGGATTGGTTGTCACCTTATCATACCATATTGGATTGTCATGCCAAGACCGTGACCTTAGCATTGCCGGGGTTGCCTCGACTGGAGTGTAGAGGGACTCTTGGTCATTCTTCCAGTAGGGTTATCTCATAAATGAAGGCTCAGCGTATGGTCGAGAAGGGATGTTTGGCCTATGTTCGTGATTCTAGTGCCGAGGTTCCTTCTATGGATTCTGTGCCCATTGTCCGTGAGTTTCCAGAGGTGTTTCCTGCAGACCTGTCGGGTACGCCACCCGATAGGGATATTGACTTTTGCATTGATTTGGCTCCGGGCACTCAGCCCATTTCTATTCCGCCATATCGTATGGCTCCGCCAGAGTTGAAGGAGTTGAAAGAACAGTTGCAAGACTTGCTTGATAAAGGCTTTATTAGGCCTAGTGTCTCGCCTTGGGGTGCGCCGGTGTTGTTTGTTAAGAAGAAGGATGGGTCGATGAGGATGTCCATAGATTATCGGCAGTTGAACAAGGTTACCATCAAGAATAAGTATTTGTTGCCGAGGATTGATGATTTGTTTGATCAGCTTCAGGGTGACAAGGTATTTTTGAAGATTGATTTGAGATCTAGCTACCATCAGTTGAGAATTAGGGCATCCGATGTCCCTAAGACAGCTTTTCGCACTCGGTACGGGCATTATGAGTTCTTAGTGATGTCATTCGGGTTGACAAATGCCGCAGCAGCTTTCGTGGACTTGATGAACCGAGTGTTCAGGCCTTATTTTTGGATTCCTTCATGATTGTCTTCATTGATGATATTCTGATTTATTTCCGCAGCCGGGAGGAGCATGAGCAGCATCTTCGAGTCGTTCTCCAGACTCTGAGGGACAGTCAGCTATATGCTAAGTTTTCGAAATGTGAGTTTTGTTTGAGTTCAATTGCATTCTTGGGTCATGTTGTATCAACAGAGGGTATTCAGGTGGATCCTAAGAAGATTTTAGTGGTCAAGGATTGGACTAGACCCACATCAGCTACAGAGATCCGGAGTTTCCTAGGTTTGGCGGGCTATTACCGTTGGTTTGTGGAGGGGTTTTCGTCTATTGCAGCCCCGATGACCAGGTTGACTCAGAAGGGTGACCAATTCAGGTGGTTAGAAGAGTGTGAGGCGAGCTTCCAGAAGCTCAAGATAGCTTTGACTACGGCGCCAGTGTTGGTTTTGCCCACAGGTTCAGAGCCATATACTGTGTATTGTGATGCATCTCGGGTTGGACTTGGTGCAGTGTTGATGCAGGATGGAAAGGTTATTGCATATGCTTCACGTCAGTTGAAGATCCACGAGAAGAATTATCCAGTTCATGATTTGGAGCTAGCAGCCATTGTTCACGCGCTGAAGATTTGGAGGCATTATCTATATGGTGTGTCATGTGAGGTGTTCACGGATCATAAGAGTTTGAAATATTTGTTCAAGCAGAAAGAGTTGAATTTGAGGAAAAGGAGATGGTTGGAGCTGTTGAAAGATTATGACATCACCATCTTATATCATCCGAGGAAAGCTAATATGGTGGCCGATGCTTTGAGTAGGAAGTCAGCCAGTATGGGTAGCCTTGCTTACATTCCGGTCGGGGAGAGACCGCTTGCTTTGGATGTTCAGGCTTTAGGCAATCGGTTCATGAGATTGGATGTTTCCGAGCCCGGTCGTGTTCTAGCTTATACAGTTGCTCGTTCTTCATTATTTGATTGTATTCCTGATCGGCAGTATGATGATCGTCATTTGTGTGTCCTTAGGGACATGATGCGAGACTAAATTGCATAGTTTAACAATTGATATACCTTACATTTTATGCGCATTAATGATAAAAATACACTTGCTATGTGCTTAATGGAG
>ML332789.1:0-49365 GCA_005239505.1 Nicotiana paniculata
GTCAAACTAAATATTCATTCATGCATACACCTATGAGCATACAAACACCTTATTTACTGTTTTCGGCCTTGAACTGGTAAGCTAGAACAATCTATTGTTCTGTATGAGGACTTTGCAATCTTGAAAGAATAGCATGGCACAAACAGTTTTACCAGTTCACACTTAGCACATCTCCATTTTTAGACAACTTAAAACACAGATCTAAAATCGGGATTTATATGTATTTTTAAGGGAAAAACATTCATACATCTATTTCGAAAAAATTTAATGAATGTGAGATAAGTTAAAATGTTTTGGATCACCCATTTCTATTCATATTGAAAATTATAGAATCTGGAATAACATGATTTCAAAATTCTTAAAGCAGATAACTCTAATCCTTGGGCCTGTTTACTCCCTCATGTCCTGATAACCTAAGGAGTTAAACTTGATTAAAGCCTTAATGGGTTGTTTCATCAAGCTGGCCCAATTCTGGATTTGACAAGGAAAGTAGAAAAAACAGGAATGATAGTTTACAGTATCCAGTCCATATTTATAACTAAAAAAAAAATTATATTATTACAATATCATTTCACTATGAAATAAAACTTCCTAAAATGAAAACAGTAAGTAATAAAATGAAGCAAAAAAAAAATACTGCTCCTGTGCAAGCCGGCCTTCAGAGGCTTCGAAATCTATATTTTTCTGGCTATTTTCTTAGTCACCAGACGACTAACTTAACAAACACATTCTAGGCATATTGTAAGGCAACATGACCATTATTGGGTCCGGTTGAATCCTAATCATGCGATAGTGTCAATTCTAAAGGACATAACCTACTTTGGTGCACTCTTCTTGGAATGAATCTGACCATAAATAGGTCAGGTTCAGCTCCGAGGATGCAAACCCATCAGCCCTTTAATCATTCAACATATTATGGCCTGAATTCTCACAATGACTTAGTTACTCTTAGGCATTTCTTAAGGCATGATTATGACAATTTATTAGGTTCAGATTCCTGTCTTAATACCTTTGTAATGATAATCTAACTACTCTATAACTGTTTATGCATTATTATGGGGTGAATCTGACCATGAATGGATCAGACTTTTAATCCCATACTGCCAACATTAACCTAAATTTAGATCTCCTATGTACACTGACTCACTAAGTCTCTTTAATGACCAAGAGAACACAAATAAGAGCATTTTAAACTATAAGTCCAAAAGTTTCTATCTGGAAAGTGGTAACAATAGACTTTCAAGCATTCGTAGGATGGGTCATATCATAAAGGGGTTTGTCCCAACCTTGATGATGTTCTTACACCATTTTGACAGAGTAGGTTCTGGCCTTTTATGGACTGAATCTGACCATAGAAAGGGGTCAGATTCAACTCCATAAAGGTCCTATTCAACTCATAATTGTTCTGTGATTTTGATTTTTTAGGCACTTCTTAAAGAATGAACCTAACCACTTGAAGGGTTCAGATTTACTATCTTACAGCCTTTGTTGATTGCTCGTTTCATAACTTTAAAAGGCGATGAGCTACTATTTTAAGCACTTAATATGGGGTGAACTTGACCATTATAGAGGGTCAAATTCATCTACCCCAGTGCTGAGACTAAACTATGTAGAGGCTTGCTTGTTGAATCTCTTTATTGACCAAAGAGACTCAATTGAAAGCATTTTTTTTTCACACTTATAGAGAGAACCTGACCATAGAGAAGGTCAAATTCTACACTTTAGTGCAGATTAATCCACTGATGAACTGACATAAAACTGATATCCAATGATACCCAATGCATTTTCAACCAACTTAAAATCAAAACAGAATAATTCTAAGGATTATCTTAACATCTTATCAACTAGATATTACTTCAGATTAGTAGACCAAGAACAAAGAAGAAATTTTAGCTTTGACATAATAAATAGATAACATGAGTCAAACATTTGGCATCAAACTAACAAACAAGTCTAAGTAGAACAATTTCATTTAAGTTCATTGTTACATACCTCTTTTTTAAGCAAAAATGACAAAGATCCTGACCAAATAAAGGTTAGGCAGACAGTAAAAATAGCTAAGATGGAGACAGGCTCAGCAGCAGCAAAGAGAAACCCAAAGAACTAAACCCCAGCTCCACAAATCAAACCAGTGGGATTTCAGAAAAGGAATCAGAAACAGATCAAAGAAAGCCACCCCACTGAGAACTTAGAAACCTTCATGAGTCCTTGAGAAAACAGATTCCTTTCTACTGATTTGTTTTGGACATTTTTGAATAATGAACTATTCTAATTTTTGTTTTCCAGTATTTAGTAAAAAAATAGTTGCAAAGTGAATTCTGAGAGTGTTCCCCCAAAAATATCTGATCCCCCCTTAGTCTAAAGTGAAATGGTCTATTTATAGAATATTTTGGAATGGGGTATCCTATGGTATATTCCCATTTCAAGAGTTGAAATAGTACACATGGCAGCTATCACCCTTATCCTTTTGGGACAGTTGCCCCTTTTCAGAACATTCCAGTCCTAGAAAAAGACCTTTCTACCCATAAAAATGTGATTTCTTAACCTACAATACCTAATATGCCCCTTGAAGTCTCTGAAATTACCATTAGGTAACCAGGGTTAGACTTGCTTGGGTTATTGTTTAACTATAGTTAACTAACACTAGTTAGGTCCCTTTATGTGACAGCTAGTTGTTCTTAACTAAGGTTGAGTTAATTAATTAAAGGTTAGTTGATTAAATGCCTAGAGTTGGCTTTCATACTACTTACTATGTTTAAGTCATTNATTGAACCTAACTAGTTGTCTTAGATCAATTAAAAGGAATAATTAAGTTGCTAGACTTAGCTAATTAGGGTGCTTAATCCCTACTGATTTAAAACTGGTTTAAGAAGTTGATTAGATGTTGGATAATTATTAAGCCTTGGTTAAATGATTTATTTTAGTTAATTAGTCCTAAACTAATTACCTTAGGCAGATCTTAGGACTTAATTAGTTGTTTAAGAGACTATTAGACTAGGTTAATATATTATACAANAATTAAACTATTACTTGATTGATTAAAATCGATTGAAACTAAAGTTGAAACCAAAAGAAAGTAAAAAAACAAGACAGAAAGTATAATTAGTATAGGCCTGCCTGTTCAACAAACAAAACTAACAATTCAATTAAAACAAACATCATGTTACTTAAACGGAAAGGTTCATGAACTCCTAAACCAGATTAGTAATCAATCCTTAAAGCGAGAAACTTAATAGTTGAGGAAAAATGGGGAAAGAAGGGGGGAAAACAGTCTGGGAGGAAATAATAATCTCCAACCAGTGAACAATTTAGACAATAAGGTACAGATCCGGTACGCATGCATATTTAAAACTAAACAGGCTAAGAAAAGAAGATATTCAACAAAAAACCAAACTCGAACCAACGATTTCAAGCTAATCGGCTAAAATAGCATAAATCTGAAATGGTTATTATACCTTTGACACATGCATTTTAAATATCTAAACCAAATCAAGAACAAACAAATGCTATATGAGAACAGTACAACATAAACACATGTATCAAACAGTGAGGCATGCGATTTCATTTTTTTCTAAAAATAAAGAAATGTCAGAAAAGAAAAGATAGGGGGAAGGGATACCCGCGGGGTGCTGACAGATTCCGGTCAAGAGCTGTTGACTCATGTAGCTTTGAACCATTGATTGTTCTGAATCGACTTGGTAATAGGAAACTAGGTTTTCTGCCTTTCTTAGATCTGAAATCGAAGGGACTCGGGTGGGTTCTTAGGGAAACTGATGGTGGGATGGGGTTAAGGGTGAGGAGAGGATCATAGGGTGAAAGTTTGGGGTGGTTCGGAGGTCATCCGCCACCGGTAGGCGATTTCCGGTGGGCGGAACAAGGTACGAATCCTAGGCGGCTAGGGGTTTTTTAGAGAGAAAAGAGAGAGAGACGGACGAAGAGGAGGGGGGGTGTTAGACTTTCTAAGTGAATGGGGGTGGGGTAGGGTTTAGTTTGGACATTTATATAGTTAGGGATTGAGTAGTTCTCAGCCGTTGGATCTGGAAAGATCAACGACTGAGATTTAGCACCTCTTAAACAGTGTCGTTTTGGGTACTGGGTTTGGGCAGGTCGGGTAAGGGGTTTGGGCTGGAATGTATTGTGTGTAGAGAAAGGTTTTGGGCCTGGGTAGTTTTGGCCCAGGTCCGATTTTGACCCCCTATAATTAACTAAACCAATTAAATTAATTAAATTCAAATATAATTTAATCCAAGGAATTTAGTAATTATTTTAAACCTTATTTATTTACAGATTAATCAAGAATAACACGACCAATTCTATATTCCTAATTAAATCCATGATTTATCGAATAAAATATGATTAGTTTTTAATAATTAATTATTAAAACTACATTACATAAAGTAAGCATAATTCGTCTATTATTTAGTTAACTATAAATTTATAATTCCTTGATAATAATGATGCGCCTAATTTTCGCAAGTTTAAATAATTTTAAAGGATGAATTATGAATATGCACTACAAAATAAATTCACAATTAACACTAAAATTCAACAAAAATCTGTGAAATTAATTTATTTTATCAAATTTTGTAGGAGTATATGGTGGGTAAAAAATCACATGCTCACAAGGAGCAGTCTGCTCCTTATGATGGACCAGGTCCATCGTATCCTCTTCAACCACAACAGTCTCCACAGGCTCTCCTACTTTAGCCTTTCCCTTTGCAGCTCTCCTTTTCTTGCTCTCAAGCAGAGCCTTCTCAAACAGTTCTTCTTCCTCTCTCACAGCACTACGTGTATCACGTACCTTAGGAACATGAGCATCAGCAACTACAGAAGCTTTCCTCTTCTTGGAAGGAACTGGGTTAGAAGCCTTTTTGGTCTTTTGAGTCCTCCTTTTCTTGGGGTTATAGGACACCCCCAGTTTTCTTAGCCTTTCAGCCAGTGTCTCGTCCCTAGATGAACCATGTTCATCTACTCCTTTCTTTAAGCTTGCTAGACTTGCCGTTGCTTCCTCGACTACATTTCCCCCTAACTCTGTGACATCTTCTCCAACCTTCTCAGAAATGAGACCACAAATAGTCAATGTAGTACCATCCTCCCCATATCCCTTTCCCTCAATAACTTTACCCTTTTCCAATTTTCTTTGCCTACTAGGCACTTCAACATCAACTACCAACCCAACCAGAACAAACCTGTTCTCAGCATTAGCAGACTCAGAAATTGCATCAAGTTACCTTGTTCAGAATTTGATGAACCATGTGCTTCATCCTCGTTGGCTGATTTAAAAGATTTACTTGATGATTCAGAATTATTATCCTTTTCAGCCTGCAGAATGGCCTCCAAGAATTTTGCACGTGACCTAGAAGCCACTGATTTTCTGGCAAGAACCTTTACACGACGACCACGAGGGGCTGGGTTAGGGTTAGATATGGGTTTTGTAACAAGAGGGTTTTAAGGAATATGAGGGTTTTCAGGTGATCGAGAACTGTATATAGATGGAGAATTTGAATCTGATTCATAGTTCCCTCTATCATAATCACGATTTGGTGATGAAGAAGAAGAAGCAGATGGTGGTGAAGACATGATTATGAGTGTTGTTAGGAAGAAAAGAAAGAGTGATCAGTTTTTGGGTTTGAAGACTAATGATCTTGGTTCGATGGTTACTTTATGAAGATGAGGGTAATGATGGACCTTATATAAGATATGACTATTAATTTTACAACGGGTAGAATATTTATTCAAGTGGAAGTCTAATATTTGTAGGAGTGTCATTGATTAGATGGTTAAGAGTTCCCTACCTCTAGGCTAATTGAGTACTGATGTGACTTCTTGGAACGGGTTCATTTAGGGATTAGTACAAAGAATTTGAAATGAACCAAATATAGATAGAATCCTGCTCATGTGTGACTGTAATTAGTTCAATAATTGTATGGAGATGAGCACGTACCTTGTCAGTCAGATGAACCAGCAAAGATGAACCAGGTTCATCGTGTTAAAGTCCTTAATTTGCCTCAATTTACAAAGATAGAGAAACATCATTAGCAACCAAAGAATCATATTAATACATGGCAAGAGAGTATGACAGTAAAGTCATGATGCTGAGCAATGATTAGACTGGTTGATTATCTATGTTAGTGTTTCTAGCCATTTCAATTTTCTTTTTCAATCAGGTTATTTTAATCATCCCTAATTCAAGCATGTTTCTCTCAAAATGCTCCCTACTCAGTGCTTTAGTAAAGATATCTGCAATTTGTTGATCAGTAGCACAAAATTCAATTGAGATCATTCCTTTTTCATAGTTATCCCTCAGGAAATGGTGCCTAACATCTATGTTCTTAGTTCTCTTATGATGAACCGGGTTCTTTGTCATGCTAATGGCACTAGTGTTATCACAGAAAATAGGAATGCATCCCACGTCTATACCAAAGTCCATGAGTTGTTGCTTGATCCATAGCAACTGAGCACAAAAGGAGGTTGCAGCCACATATTCAGCCTCAACAGTAGACAAGGCTACTGAATTTTGTTTCTTGGTAGCCCAAGACACAAGGCATGAGCCCAGAAAGTGAGCCATACCTGAAGTACTTTTCCTGTCAACCAGGAAACCTGCATAATCAGCATCAGCATATCCTACAAGATCGAAATTACTACCTTTAGGATACCAAAGACACAAATTAGTGGTGCCTTTTAAATATCTCAAAATTCTCTTCACTGCAGTGAGGTGAGACTCCTTTGGATTTTCCTGAAACCTAGCACACAGTCCCACACTGAACATAATATCAAGTCTGCTGGCAGTGAGATATAATAGAGACCCAATCATCTCTCTGTATAGCTTCTGATCAACGGATGAACTACGTTCATCCACATCCAATTTTGTAGTTGTGGCTATGGGAGTGTCTATTTCCTTTGACTCTTCAATTTTAAACTTCTTGAGCAATTCTTTCACATACTTTTGTTGGTGGATCATTGTTCCATTTGAGTTTTTCTTGATTTGCAAGCCTAAGAAGAAGTTTAGCTCACCCATCATACTCATCTCAAACTCACTCCCCATAAGCATAGCAAATTCCTTGCTCAATTTTTCAGAAGTCGCCCCAAATATAATATCATCCACGTATATTTGCACAATAAGGAGATCCTTACCTTTTTCCTTTAATAACAAGGTACTGTCAATTTTGCCTCGTTTGTACCCATGTTCTAGCAGGAATTTTGATAATCGTTCGTACCATGCTCTTGGTGCTTGTTGAGACCATACAAAGCCTTGTCGAGTTTGTATACATGGTCAGGTGACTCCTTGCTTTCAAAACTTGGAGGCTGCTTGACAAATACATCTTCTTTCAGATAACAATTGAGAAAGGCACTTTTAACATCCATCTGATGAAGAGTGAATTCCATGTGTGCGGAAAATGCTATAAGAAGTCTGATTGCCTCCAGTCTTGCCACAGGGGTAAATGTCTCATCATATTCAATTACCTCTTCTTGACTATACCCTTGAACAACTAGTCTTGCCTTATTCCTTGTAACAGTTCCATCCTCATCGAGCTTGTTCCTGAAGACCCACTTGGTGCCAATCACTGATCTGTCTAGTGGCCTGGGTACCAAGTTCCATGCTTGACTTCTTTCAAACTAATTCAGCTCTTCTTGCATGGAATTTACCCAATCAGCATCTTGTAGGGCTTCCTTAATGTTCTTTGGTTCGATCATGGATAGACAGGCATCAAATGCACACAGATTTTTCAAGGATGATCTTGTTTTGATTCCGGATGTCAAATATGTTATGATGTTCTCAAAAGGGTGAGAACTCTGATATCTGTGTGGTTTGAGTACTAGCTGTTCATTCCTACACAATTCCATGGTGTCTTGTTGCTGTGGAGCAGGATCAGGGCCAGGTTGCATATGTTGAATTCCCCCTGTCATGTTGCTTGGGGTAGTTGAACCTGGTTCATCACCTGTTCCACCTTCCATGCTTGCTTCAATGTGATCACTGCTTCTCACCAGTCCAAGCTCCTCATCTTCTGGTTCCTGTCTCTCAGCAAGAGTGCTAGTTTCATCAAAGACAACATGTACACTTTCTTCTACACACATAGTTCTTTTATTATACACTTTATAAGCTTTTCTATGTGATGACTATCCCATTAATACACCCTCATCACTTCTGGGGTCAAATTTTTGTAGGGAATCTTTGCCATTATTATGCACAAAACACTTGCATCCAAAAGCCCTAAAGTGGGATATATTGGGCTTTCTCCCTTTAAGTAATTCATAGGAAGTTTTCTCTACCAGAGGTCTGGTCATGCATCTATTGATTATGTAACAAGCAGTGTTTATTGCTTCAACCCAGAAGCTGAGAGGTAGTTTGCTAGATAGAAGCATGGTTCTTGCCATGTCTTCAAGAGTTCTGTTTTTCCTTTCAACAACCCCATTTTGCTGTGGGGTTCTAGGAGCAGAAAAGTTATGATTAACACCATGTTCATCACAGAACTCAGCAAACTTAGCATTCTCAAATTCAGTACCATGGTCAGATCTTATTGATGCTAGTTGATGTCCTAATTGATTTTGAGTTTTCTTGACAAATGAGGGGAACATATCAAATGCTTGTCCTTAGATGCCAGGAATAAGGTCCAGGTGAACCTTGAATAATCATCAACTAGAACCATCACATATCTCTTACCACTTCTACTCAGAGTTCTCATAGGACCACACAGATCCATATGAACCAGTTCCAACGTCCTGGTGGTACTGACTATTTTCTTACTTTTGAAAGAGGACCTTACCTGCTTCCCTCTAACACATGCCTCACAAACTTTGTCCTCCTTGAACGTAATGTTAGGAAGTCCTACCACTAATTCCTTAGAGACTAGTTTGTTAAGTTGAGTCAGACTCGCATGACCAAGTCGTTTGTGCCACAGGAGGGGATCACTGTCCAACACACTTAGGCAAGTGAGTTCATTTTCAGACAGTGTGGACAAGTCTATGACATAGATGTTATTCATTCTTTTTCCCTGCAAAATAATCTTGTCAGTAAACAGATTAATCACAAAACATTTTGTGGAAGTAAAAGCAACCAGGTTACCTCAGTCACACAGTTGTGATACACTGATCAAGCTATATTTCAAGCCATCTATTAGATACACATGTTCAATGGATCGTGTGTCATCCTTACCTACCTTACCAACCCCAATAATTTCACCTTTCTTTCCATTTCCAAAGGAGACATTTCCTCCTTTGAGACTTTCAAGTGAAAGGAACTGTTCCATGTTCCCTGTCATATGCTTTGATCAGCCACTATCCAAATACCAAATTTGCCTGCCTCCTCTTACTTGAACCTACAAAAGAATCAGGGGTTAGTTTTAAGAACCCAAACTAGTTTGGGTTAGTTTTAAGAACCCAAACTAGTTTGGGTTAGTTTTAAGAACCCAAACTAGTTTGGGTCCTTTTCTATGAGAGAATGGATGAGTCAAATTTTTTTTGGCCCAATTTGGTAGCCAGTTTTTCCTTTTTACAAACCTCTCCTTTTTTTGACTGGCCTGATCTTTTGTAGTACACTCATATTTCTAGTGGCCAGTCTTACCACAATTGGTGCAGATTTTATTCTCAGGGAGAGTGAGATACTTGCTTTTGAGATCCCACTTGGGCAATTTACTTCGAAAGCCAATCCCTCTCCGGTTGCTACTATGATTCTCTTGAAGCCATATCAGGGCATCAAAGGATTTATTCCATTTACAAGTTCGATCTATTTCATGTTTGACTTTGCCAAGTTCTTCGTTAAGAGTTCTTATCTGTTCATCCTTGGCATACAACTTATCTTTTAGTTTTCCCACGTTTTCTTCTAACATGATATGAGAATAATCAACAACCTTTTTACTGGATCCTAGCTTTAGCTTTAAGTTTTCAGATTTTAGTTCTAGAATCTCAGTTTCAAGTGGATGAACCTGGTTCAACAAGACATGTTTTTCTTTTCAAATTCACTGACTCTGCTTTCCAGGTTCATGCACTTTTCTTTTAGCATTGCACATTCTTTAGAAAGTTGATCATTCTCTTTGGTTGTTTACTCAGAATCATCTATGAAATCAAGTAGCAACTCAAAGTTTTTCCTTAGATAGGAACTTTACTTTGTTTTTAAGATGGGAGATACTTACCTCTGGTTCTTCATGTGATTCCTCATCAGATTCTCCAATTGCCATGAGCGCCTGATCTTCAGTTTCCCCATCTTCTGATTCCTCATCTCAAATTTCCCCCCAAGCAGCAACCATAGCCTTTGTTGTGGTTTTCTTGGGTTGGACATGTTCCTTCTTCATGTTCCTTCTTTCATATCTTTCCTTTTTCCATTCTACTTCCCACTGAGGACAGTTTTTGATGAGATGGTCAGTCTTACCACATTTGTAGCAACCCTCGTTGGTTGGCCTTTCTGGAGTTTTTGCTTTGTTGTAGTTTCCTCCTCTAGAGATGCCCTTCTTCCTCATGAGAAAGTTTCTGAATTCTTTGGTAATCACGGGCATCTCATCATCCTCCAGATCTGCTCCCTCGGTGATTCTTAGTGCTAGACTCCTCTCCTTCTTTGGACCATCCATTTTCATTGTCTGCCTTCTGAGTTCATAGGCTGTGAGGTTTCCAATCAGCTCATCCAATCTCAGGGTTGCCATATTTTTGGATTCCTGGATAACAGTGATTTTTCTTTCCGAGGAAATAGGCAAGACCCTTGTTAGGATCTTCTCAGCCCTATCCTCTTCAAGAATGACTCTTCCAAGAGACTTTAGTTCATTAGTAAAGGTTGTGAACCTTGTGTACATCTCTTGGATAGTCTCTCCTTCTTTCATAGTGAAGTTTTCATACTGAGAGTATAGTAGAGTACCTCTTGACCTTTTTACCTGAGGTGTTCCTTCATGAGTTACTTGCAAGGTATCCCAGATCTCTTTGGCAGTGGTGCATCTTTGGATTCTGGTGTACTCGTCTGGACCTAGTCTACACACTATCCACTTTTTGGCCTTTGCATTCTTTTCCCATTTCTTAAGATCCTCGGCAGTGCAGTCAGCTCTAGTCTTTGGTACATCTATACCTTCAGCAGTCTCCATCATGGTAGCTAGAGGACCATCAGTGACTATGTCCCAGATTTCATAGTCTTCTCCAATCAGGTGGTCCTTCATCTTGTTTTTCCACCAAGAGTAATACTAGCCATTGAAGAGTGGTAGCCTTGCAATTGATTGACCCTCCCAGTTTCCAGGTGGTGCACTCATCTTGATCTTATCCAAGGTGTTATCCTTTCAAGGATAACCTGTTCTGATACCAATTGATGTTTTAGACGTCAATACCACACAAGAAGATAGGTTAATTTGTGTGGTACCCAATTTTCGGGTGCTGTCTCTCTAGAAGAACCTGGTTCTTCTTGGTGTTCCAACTTCTACTGTTGCGGAATAATAAAAGCAGTAAAGTAAAAACACAGAGATTTTTACGTGGAAAACACCTGGCTCAAAAGGTGAAAAAACCACGACCTACTCCTCAGTAGGATTTGCTCAAACTCTTCACTAAAACTCTGAGCCAAACGGACTTACAAAATAAACTCTTTTGTAATCCTAGGACTAACTCTAATCCCTTCGTAGTAACTAGCCTCTAGCTAATTTCTACAAGCTTCAAGTTAACTCTAACTTGAACAATGCGTACCTATTACAATTGCTTCTATGAAAGCTGAAAAGATACAATATTAAATCTCCTACTACAACCAACTAGACTCAATGACAAACAGATGGAGCTGGTTCTTCTAGTTGGTTGTAGCCTTTGTATCGCACAATAATTCTTCTTGAAGAATATCTGAGAATTTTGCTTTCAGATCTTGATTCACTTCTACACTTGTGCGTTCTTAATTCAAGCAAGAATACTTCAATTATTTATAAAGTCAGTTGTTGAGTTTATCGTTCAGTTCTGGTACAATTCTACCTGGGAGAACGAGTTCGTATTAAACTCAACTTCCTTCTTCGTTATTGTCCTTGTTGAATTCAACTTCTATTCTCTTATCAATTTGCAACCTTTTCGAATTAGGAGACACTCTCCTTGTTCATTGATACTTCACAATCGCATTCATCTCCTATGCATATAAGGTTTGTGTGTCAATGCGTCAGGAAAAGTATTTGTGCTTTGATGGACCTGGTTCAACTGGTCAGACATTTGTCAATCTTCAAAACTATGCAGTGACTTGGGTCAACAAAACTATTACCACACATTTGATTTGGCATCCTCAAAGATTGATCGGAAGCTCTTCTTTGGACCGTAACGTAGGATTTTGGACAGGGTTGGAAAGAAAGGGTGGCATGAAGGCTCAAAATAATTTTAGATTAAAGGGTCCACAGTTACAACTTTTGGAATCAGATTTTTTGCAAAATTAGAACTTCTGCCCAGTTTCTTGGAGTTTTGGGATTTTTTTTTTTTGGATTTTTGCTTTGATGGGACCGAACCTCTGAGTAAGGCTGCCTACGTATCCTTAAAAGGAATCAGGTCGAACGTAGTTCAAACCTGAAGTTGGTTTATTTTGTTGTTTTTCTTTTCCTTTTCTTTATTTTTCTTTTTTTCCTTTTCTCCTTCTCCTTTTTTTCCTTTTCTTCTTTTCTCTTTTCTTTTTTCTTCTTTTTCTCTTTTTATTTTTCTTTTCTAGTTCCTAACTCTACTTCTGATTCCAAAAGAGGGGTATGAAACAAAACAAATTAAGGCTCAAAAGGGGTAGCAAAAATAAAAGTCTTTAGGTAGTGGAATAGAATGCCTTCATTATACCAAACTTTAACAATGCCAAGTACAAGCGTGCAATTGAAGATAAGTAAAGAAATCATACATAGAATCTATTGATGGCATCAACACAAACAAAAAGTTCCAATGGACAATACCTTTGTCCCAATGAATGGCCCTTGCCAGCTCGAAGAAGACTTGACTCAACCTTATCTGATGTGGAAGAATTCATTTCAACACTGACTGATGTACCTCAAACTGCTTGAGAGACATTTCCTTATTGTATGCTCTTATCAACCTCTTGATTTTTCGGACTAACCGCCTCAGTTTCACTCAATTCAAGTTTCAGGTTATCTTAGAATGCGTGAATCTTTACTTGTTTCCTCAAATGCATCCTTTTATCATATTCAAAGTTATGTCATTGCTTCATGATTAAACTAACTTTCAAGACCAGGCTGAGAATTATGTGTGCATGTCATGTCACTAGAGTCAGCATGAAATGAACTATAATAGAAAAAGTAACCTAAATAAAAACTGACTAGAACTACAGGAAAATAGAAGGTTACATTAGACAGATGGTGAAAAGGGTTTGAACAAAACAAACAAAATAGACATGGGTTACAACCCTGGAACAATCCTAGATAACGCTAGACGAGTTACTACAATAAAACAAACTAGGCAAAATAAGAAGAAGAAGGGTTTAAGCCACAAGACCATATCTATATTACAACCCTGATATAACCCGGACGACAGAAATGACAACAAAATAAACCACCAAAACTCCTTCTTGGCTAGCCAAGAAAGGAGTGTCTTTCCAATCACCAAACTCGACATCTCAGCCAGTGAGTTCCACATCAATATTACCAGAACCTTCACAAGTCTCCATCACGTTGACCTTAGCAAATAGCTTTTGGGTCCCTTTTGCCAACTCGTTCTTAAGATCAACCTCTGGAACCGAGACTGATAGTGCTGAAAACTTTGCGGCAAATGGCCCTCCAAGGGATTCAAAAGAGTTATCATATTCCCTTTCCACAAAAATCATGCCCACCATATTCGTCTCATTATGAGCAGGTAATGGACTATGAATAGTATCTGCTGCATTTGGATTTTGCACGGTAATGTCACCTGCATCAATAAGCTTTTGGACTGCTCTTTTTCAGATGCCAACACTTTTTTATGCTGTGCCCCGGGGCATTAGATCAATATCCGCACCTTTGAGAAAAATCAAAATTCTTTGGAAGGGGATTCAACATTTTTGTCTGAATCGGCTTTAACATGTCCAATTGCCTCAGCCTTTGGAATAGACTGGCATATGATTCTCCAATAGGAGGGAAAGACTTCTCTTTGCTACTGCCTTCTCATTTTGTACTCCGGCCTTTGTTGAAACCTCTTTCGGGTAGGTGGTTGACGTGCTTGTAGAGGTGGGTAAGACATTTGTGGAGGCGGTGCAATTCGTTGCAGGTTTCGTGGGTGTGGAGCATATGCGGTGCATTGTGGATAGAGTACTGGGAAGGTGAGGTATGACTTCGAGGATTTTGTGGAGGAAAGTAGCATTGGTGAGGTTTATATGGAGTACGAGGATATTCATGGTGTCGGTATTGAGGCTGAAAGCGTTTAGCAGGAATGCTCACTGGATCCTGCCGTTGGCGGGGCTCAACAACATCTTTTCTATCAATTAGAGGACTGGCCTAAGCAACTTGTTCGTTCCATCTGAGCCAAAACTCCCCAAAACTTCCCTCGGGTTTCTTTTCTATCTGAGATAAGGAGGAGCAGTCTGGGATAATGTCTACATTGCACTGATAGTGCCGAACAAAATCTTGAGCCAACTCATCCCATGCATGCCACTTACTGACATCTTGACGAGTATACCACTCCAAGGCTTCTCCACTCAAACTCTCACTGAAATACGCCATCAACAATTCATCTTTCCCGCCAACACTCCTTATTTCACTGCAATAACCCTTCAGATGGGCTACTGGATCTCCCCGCCCATCATTTAAGTTAAACTTTGGCATTTTAAACCACGCAGACAGACGAATATCTTTCAGCTTTATGGACATCTCATCATGCCCCAATGTCTTAGTAGGCTTTTCCGTTTCACCAGGAAGCTCAAAATGATGAGCGTAAGAGTATGGATCCGAGACCTTGAAAATTGATTCTAGAGCATAGTGTAGGACATCGGGGTCGTTGAACACAATCTCGCTAGAGGCTCGAGGAAGAATATCTGGTGGAGGAGCTACCAAAACATGAGTGGTCAAAGGAGCGGGATATGAGATGGTTTTGGGGGGTGGAGTGTGAAAAGGTTGTGGGGAGATATCAGTAACAGTGGGAATCTGGATCTGTGACAGTGGTGGAATGGTGACGAGTCTCTCGGTGTAGTTAGTGGGAAATAATGGTGGAGGACGTTCACTAATCCAGGCTTGGTATATTTCGACCATCTGTGCTTTCAACCTCAAGACTTCTTCTTTCAACTCAGATTCTGATTCAACAATCTCCTTAGACGGATAAACAACACCTGTGTCCAAGCCTTTGCTACATAGCTATCTTGCTCTTTGACCCTGTGTTGTACGGATGACTCACTAGAATACCACAATCTAACCACCTCCTGTTATGATAACAATGAAAGTACCAAAGAGGAGCACAACAAAGACAATGTGTTAGCGTTAGGGCATTTATCATATAGAAATATCACATTGCTTGAAATGCACCTAGTAACAATTAACGATTCTAGAATGACTTCGAAGGTCACAAAGTCATTTAGCATCATCCCAATTTGTTCATTTCAGTCTTCAACACTCTTTGGTTTGCTCATTTTTTATTTCTTTTTCTTTCTGATTATCACTCTTTTCTTTCCTCTCATTTCTCACATCCCACAACTTCATCTATTTTTTTTTTAATTTTCTTTTTTTGTTTTTCTTTTAATTTTTTTTTAAAAAAATGATTCGATCGAACCATATGTAGGTTGCCTACGTATCATGTTCCACATGAATCAGACCAAGCGTAGTTCTGAAAATGTAATGAACAAAATAAACTAAAAAAACAAAATCTTTTTGGATTTTTCATTTATAATTTTTTACAAATACAAAACAGAAAGTACGGTAAAAAAAATCTCAACAAACTTAACTTGACTAAGACAGACTCTGACACCATTTAAAAGACCCAATGTTGTTGGACATGACTAGAAAGTAAAAGACAACAAAAAAACAGACTCAAAAACATTAAAAAAAAAAAAAAATAATCTCCTTAAGCAACTCCTAAATGTAGCGGTCCTGGCTAGATGGTTCTGGGCGTGTATCATGCTCAAACTCCGATGAGTAGATCCACACCTGTATGAGAAAACTAAGACCAAATAGAGTTAAAGACTTAGAACACTATGTGAGACAATAACACTTACTATTGGACACATGCAAGACATGATCAAGGCTATTTTTGCAAAATGGGCTACGTGTACGCCAAAAGGTTGTTAGAAGTGCAAACTCAACAAAGATCACCTCTAAGACATGGAAAAATTATTTTGCAGAAATGACCCAATTTGTAGAATGTCCTATGTGGCCGAAAAAATGGCTAAGCATGCAAATTTAACATAATGGAACTTACACAAAGAGGACACCTTTTTGCGGACTTAGGACTCTAAGACATGGGTCACTGAATCGCTTTTGCGAAGATGACCTCATTTTGCAACAATGGTCGATGTGGCCAAAAGTGGCTAGACATGCAAAATTAGGCTACGACTCTCGAAGCCAAGAACTTAAGACTCACTAAGAAGACCGGACCCTATGTGGGATGCCTACGTATCCTGCCCCAAAAGACGAGAATCAGGTATGTGTAGTTCGGGAAGATTGGATACAAGATAGAAATAAAAAAAAACTGATTTGGGAAAAAACATATTTTTGTCTTTTTTCTTTTATTTTCAAAAATGATGAAACATTTAAAATCTTTTTGGATTTTGTTTTTCTCCTTTTTTTTGACTTTTTTTTTTGGGAAATGATGGGAAAATGCAAAATCTTTTTGAATTTTTTATTTTTTTGGTCTTTTCTTGAAAAAGTTGTGAAAGAAAAATATAATTGGGTCTTACTTGATTCCTTTTCACACTTAATCCTCTTTTCTTTCTCATTTACCCTCAACCATCATCGATCCGCCAAATGACCCATTTTACCCTTGAGGAATGCAACATGTAGCACATAAAATGCATCAAGATGGTCTTTTTTTATTTGGGTGCACCTGTACTAGACGGACCCAACCCCTGTGGTGAGTCTCCTAAGTCAAATGCACGTGCACCAAACAAACGTTCCTATTGGAGATCTGGCATGAGGCTATGTTATTCTATGTTTAAACTTGGTGTTGTGTTCTAGACTTAGGTTACCCGAGCGGACAGCTCGGGCCGAGGTGGGGGCAATGTACCTGGAGCATGAAAATCTACCCGGCCTTGTTGCTGATCCATCCTCGTTCTTATTTGGTACGACCTCTAACAGAAAAGCGGGTCACGCGAACGTGTGTACCATTTTTTAGAAGACTCGGAGGGGAGGCGTAAGAAGGAAATTTAAATACAGATCAAATAATATTAAAGCGGTAAATGAGTGACAGTTAGCACATTAGGCCCATAAAATACAGTAATATCAACAATCAGAAAAGCAAAGTAAAATTACATTAAAAAGCTTGAATTCTTGAACCTTGAACCAGAGATTCTGGGTTCGACGCCCAGCAGAGTCACCAGAGCTGTCACACCTCATTTTTCCTGAAAGGGGATAAAAGGGAGTTTTTCCAATTAAAGTTACATAATCGAAATAGGATTATTTATTTTATTCAGAGTCGCCACTTGGGATAATTTATGGTGTCCCAAGTCACCGGTTTATTTTTAATCCCAAATCGAGAAAGTTTTGACTCTGTGTTAAAGTTTGCGAAACCAGAAGACCAGGTAAGGAATTCTGTTAACCCGGGAGAAGGTGTTAGGCAATCCCGAGTTCCGTGGTTCTAGCACGATCGCTTTTAATCCTACCTGGCTTAAATTGTTTAATTACTCATTTTTAAAACATGTGCATATTCTTACTTTTTACCGTTTTAAGAAATTATCATGAGACGAGTCACACGTACGTGTACTCATTTTATTTGATGCGCTAAAAAAATCATGTCACGCATACGTGTACACAATTAATAGCCCTTAATGTTAAAATTATTCGGCCAAAGTCACGTGAACATGTACCTTAGTTTTATTTCGAAAATCCGTGCTTAAATCATGTCACGCGTATGTGTGCACGATTTGTCACGCTTAATTACTTAAGAAAAACTCCAAAGCCGTGCAAACGTGTACCTAGGTGTTAATTCCTGAACCCATAATTATGTAACGTGAACATCAAAAATCCTAAAGATTGCCTACCGGGTGTTAACAGCCTAAGCATGCTCCTAGCGGTCAAATTAACCAAACAAAATGAGAGCATGAAGAGTTTTATAAGCTCAACATCATTATTCTGTCAAACATTCCAAGTTGGCTTTTAGATCAGATCTTGTAACAAGACGGAGTAAACCTTAGTTAACTTTCATCAGCTTTTTAGTTATTCAAATCAATTTGAACCCAATTCGTATATCAAACAACCTAATACCATATCAATGTTATACATAAGCTGTAAGGATTTATCCTTAATTAAAAGTACTTAAAATAGCTCAAACAAACAGATAATCATACACTCTAATGCTATCATTTAATTATGTTTAAGCTAATAAAAGAAAATCAAGCACATTCTTCACATGTAACACCAAAAGCATGAGAACATGTTATCAAACTAGAACAAATGAGGAGAACGAATAACCACAAGGTAGAGCCAAAATCCTTCTGAAAATTAGATTAATAGCAGTTCTCCAAATCAAGGCGTACTATAGACTCAAACAGCTTGTCTGAGGCGAAACAAAAAACCAACAATAGGACTTGGACCGGAAAATCGAACAGATACCTCGAACCGCAATCCACTTCGACAGACCTCTTCGATTCAAACCGTAAAACTCCAAATGAAACAATACCGAGCTGCGGTGTTAGGTTACGGTGGTGATAGGATCGGAAAAATTAACGGATGGAGCCTTTTTGATTCATGGTTCAAGCATAGTTAAATAGGGGTGATTTACTGGGTTTTTTTGGGTGAGGTTTCAATGGTTTTCTAATCTCCTCCTCTGTTTTTGCCTATGCTCAATCTCCTCTCAAAATCGCCATTATCTCTTATCCTCTTATGCAGTGACGGGGAGGAATTAGTGACGAGCTACTACGAGCAATGGCGAAAATGATGGTATAGTGAAGTGATATTGTGAAGATGAAGAAGAAATAGGGATATGAGAGTACAATAGAGAGGGGAATGTTTCCGGCGGCAGTTGAAGCGGTTGACGAGGGTGGAAGGTTGTGGCGGGCCGGAACTGGAGAAGGACGTGTGTGTGTGTGACTGTGTGTGGCAGTGAGGTTTTAGGTGGAGATGGTTGGGCTGGCGGCGACGGCTTAGGGGTGTTGTGGTGTTAGGGTTTTTAGGGGTGTTAGGGTTTTTAGGGGTGTTGTGGTGTTAGGGTTTTTAGGGGTGTTATGTTGGTAGAGTTCAAGAGGTGAGGAAGAAGAAGAAGAGTCTTAGGGTTTTTATCTATTAGGGGGTCTTCTAGGTTAAGGGAGTGTGGGCTTAGGAATCATGGGCTTGGTCCGAATTGGGTCAAATTTTGGCCAAATTTACCTTTAAACGTGGCCATTTAACTCTATTAGACTAAAAATATTAATTCTTAAAATAATAACTATAAAATTGTGAAATCATTTCTAACTAATTAAAATAAACTACCTTATGCCATGAAGTTATATATATTGATATTTTCAAAGATTATAATAAAAAATGAGTTAAAAATAATATTTTTTTCTAAAAAGACCTAAAACCTTAATTAAATAGAGAAAAATGAAACTATTTTGTATTTTTCAATTTTTGTAATAAAATAAAGTAAAAGGGTCAAAACAAGTTAAAATAGCAATATTAGACCTAAACTAAATTGTTAAACACTAAAATGTGTAAAATCTCGGGGAGGGGCAAAAATTACATGTCTACAATTCTGGTGGACCAAATTGGAACGACCGACCAGGAAATCCATGCCATGATCAAGGTAAATAACTCTAACCCTTGGCGTTTATCTATTATCTATGCTAGCAACCTAATAAATGAAAGAATAATTCTATGGGAAAATCTAAAAACAGTTGCAAATACCTTTAAGGGGCCATGGTTAGTCGCAGGAGACTTCAATGAAGTCACTAAGGAAAATGAAAAATTCGAGGGCACCCTATAAACTACCCTAGAGTAAAACCTAGAACAATAATCATGGAAAGGTTAGACAGATACGTAGCAAATTCTAGTTGGATCAATCTATTCAAAGAAGCGCACGTCACGCATTTAACTAGAATCCATCCTAACCACTGTCCTATAAATTTAGACCTATTCAAAAATTTCACTGCAATAAAATATTCAAAATAGAGTCCATGTGGCTAGCCCACCCAACCTTCAAAATCCTGGTTAAAGAGTCATGGACAAATCAAGACAACTTACTAGGTGCAATTGAAAAAATGCAAAGGAATGGAACATTATCCCTTCGGCAATATCTTTCATAAAAAAAAATGTTCTAACCTCACGCATAAATGGAATACAAAATTCCCCAAAATATATGACTAGCCAATTTCTCCTAGACCTTGAAAATGACTTAGTAAAAGAATACAACGATATTCTAAAACTAGAGGAGGAATTTTGGAGACTCAAATCCTGAATACAGTGGTTAAATGAAGGTGATGTGAGTACAAATTTTTTTTCATATCACTACCCTGCAACGTAGAAGGAAAAATAGAATTCTAAGTCTTAAAGACGAAGCGGGTAACTGATACTACGAACAAAAAGACATCAAGGCACTAATAAACAACTTCTACTCAAACCTTTTTACAACGAGGCACACTTCCACTCATAAAACTATCCACTACATGTCTCACTATGCAACCCTAGATCACATGTACCAACAAACACTGAGCCAAGACATCACAACACATGAAATCAAAAGTGATGTAGACTCCTTTAAACCCTATAAAGCCCCGGGCCCAGACGGTCTACACCCCTTTTTCTATCAGAAGTTCTGGAACGAAACTAAGGAACAACTAATTAACTTCTGCAAAGATACCTTTAGGGAGAGGAAAATGCTCGAATACATGAACAACACATACATCTGCCTAATTCCAAAATGTCAACATGCTGAAACTATTAAGCAATATAGGCTAATTAGCATGTGCAACACTGCCTATAAGGTAATCACAAAAATCATCGTCAATAGGTTCAAACCCCTGCTGGCCAAATTAATTCACCCCACCCAAACTAGTTTCATGAAGGGCAGAAGATCCTTGGACAATGCTATTATTGTCCATGAAGCTTTAAATCACTTTAAAAATGTAAAAGGAAAAAAAGGAAGGATGCTGATCAAAATAGACCTCGAAAAGGAATTCGATAAGTTAGAATGGTCTTTTATAAAGTTCTCTTTAACCTCCTTAAAATTCTCTAAGGACCTAATCGACAAACCCTCTAGAGGTATCCGTCAAGGGGATCCCCTATCCCCCTACATATTCATAATATGCATGGAAATGCTTTCAAGGCTAATTCACCATGAAATAGACTGCTGTAGGTGGGACCCAGTCAAAATCTCCCCAAAAGCCCCCCCCCCCCCCCCCCCCCCCNGGCCAATCTATCAATTTCAACAAATCAAGGCTAATTTTTTCGGATAATACACCAATGGCTACGAGGAATGACTTTAGCACCTGCCTAGCAATAAGACACACTAGGGAATTTGGCAAGTACCTGGGGTTTGCCATAGGTTTATCAAATCCCTCGAGAAAAGATTTCCAATATATAATCGACCGTCTAAACAACAGACTAAAATGATGGAAAATAAACCTCCTAAACATAGATGGTAGGGCGACCCTCATTAAGTCGACTCTGGAAGCAATCCCCAATCACGTCATGCAAATTTACGACCTCCCACAAGCTACTATTAAGAACATTAATCGCATTCAAAGGAATTTCCTGTGGTGTAGCACCTCCGAAAAAAGAAAATGCCACCTGATAAGTTGGGATATTGCCACAAATAAAAAGCAGGACGGAGGGCTGGGATTATATAAATCAAAATGGAAAAATCAGTCCTTTAGCGCCAACTTAGCTTGGAGATTTAGAAAAGACAATAAATCCCTCTAGAGCAGGGTGATCCACTGCAGATATAACAGCAGGAACCCACAACATAGCTGGAACCTCCAAGAAAAAAATGGGTCTCATATCTGGAAAAACATTAACAGGGGTGCCAACATCTGCAAACGGGGTATCCACTGGGAAGTTGGTGTAACAACCCGATCGGTCGATTTGGAAATTTAAACTCCGTTCGGTGGTGTAAGGTCTTGAACAGCTTCACATTTTGTATATCGACCTACGTGCATGGTTGGATTCAGTTACCGGATAATCTGGAGTCGAATTGGAAGAAAATTTTCAATTTTTGAAGCTTAAGTGATTGAAGTTGACCGGAGGTTTGACTTTTGAGTAAACGGCCTCTGAATGAGTTTTGGATGATGCCAACAGCTTCGTATGATGATTTTGGACGTAGGCGCGCGTCCGAAATTGGTTTTTGAGGTACGTAGAGTAATTTGAGGCAATTCGGCGAAAGTTAGAATTTCAGCGATTTCGGCCTGTTGACCCATGTCACTGCATAGTTTTGAAGATTGACAAATGAATGACCAGTTGAACCAGGTCCATCAGAGCACACATCTTGAACTGAATAGATGACACATGAACCGTATATGCATAAGAGATATTTGTGAATGTGAAATATCAATAAACTAAGAGAATGTCTCTTAATGTGAAAATGTTGCAAACTGATGAGAAGATTGAAGTCGAATTCAGCAAGGAAAGTAACAAAAGAAAGGAAGTTGAGTTTGGTACGAATTTGTTCACCCAGGTAGAGTTGGACTAGAATTGGATGACAAGCTCAACTGACTCTATAAATACTTGATGTATTTCTGCTGGAATGAAACACGCACAAAAGCTAAATTGAATCAAAGTATGAAAGCAAAGTTCCCAGAGTTAATTTGCTAGCAGAATCATTGTGCTATTAAAAGGCTACAGTTCAACTAGAAGAACCAGTTCCATCTGATTAATTATTGAGTCTAGTTGGTCGTAGTAGGAGATTTAATATTGTATCTTTTCAGCTTTCATAGAAGCAATTGTAATAGGTACGCGTTGTTCAAGTTAGAGTTAACTTGAGGCTTGTAGAAATTAGCTAGGGGCTAGTTACTACAAAGGGATTAGAGTTAGTCCTAGGATTACAAAAGAGTTTATTTTGTAAGTCCGTTTGGCTCAGAGTTTTTAGTGAAGAGTTTGAGCAACTCCTACTGAGGAGTAGGTCGTGGTTTTTTCACATTTTGAGCCAGGTGTTTTCCACGTAAAAATCTCTGTGTTTTTACTTTACTGCTTTTAATATTCCGCAACAGTAGAAGTAAGTACATCAAGAAGAACCAGGTTCTTCTATTGAGACGGCACTCGAAAATTGGGTACCACACAAAGTAACCTATCTTCTTGTGTGGTATTGACGTCTAAAACATCACGACCGATAGGTGAAATTTTGATATCATGCTCGGAATGGAATTCCAAGAGTGGCTGTAGGTCCGTTGTGTCATTTATGACTTGTCTGCAAAATTTGGCATCATTCCGAGTTGAATTGATAGGTTTCGACACGAGTTTTGATATTTGAAGATTTGAAAATTTATAAGTTTGATTCTTGGATTAATTCGTCATTTTGGTGTTGTTTTATGTGATTTGAAACCTCGAGCGAGTCTATGTTAGGTTATATGACTTGTCTGTGTGTTTGAACGGGGTCTCGGGTGTATTTCGGATGGGCTTCGGGTCAATCTTCCCTCATTTTCCCACTGTTGAACCTGTCTTCTGGTTTCCTTCTATGCGATCGCATAGCACTAGTCGCAATCGCATAGTGTTGCTCTTGAACCCCCAGTTTTCCTTCAATGCGATCACATATAATGCTTCGTGATCGCATAGTGCAACGTTGGCAGCAAAAAAATTTCCTCCTATGCGATCGCACTCTTCAGCTCGCGATCGCACAGTGCATTTTTGGACAGTGGCTATTTCCCTTATATGCGATCGCATAAGTATGTTCGCGATGGCATAGCACCTTTTGGCCAGCTGAGATTTTTCTTCTACGTGATTGCATTCTTTCTCACGCGATAGCATTGAACAAAATACCTGGGCAGGCAGTTTATATCTTCAAAATCGAACGCTTCACCATTTTATCATATTTTGACTTCTAGAGCTCGGTTCTTGGCGATTTTTGAGGGGTTTTTCACACAATTCGATTGGGTAAGTGTTCTTCAACTAGAATTGAATATATTCCATGAATTAATCTTTGTTTTTATCATTTAAATTATGTTTTTAGTTAGGGAAAATGTTGGTTTTTGTAGAAAATTTTCGAAAACGAAATTTCATGATTTGAGGTACGAAATGATATCGAAATTTGGTAATTTTTGTATGGTTGAACTCATATTGGAATGGGTGTTCGAATTTTGTAAAATTTGATGGGTTCCGAGGTACGGGCTCGGGGGTCGACTTTTGGTCCGATTTTTATATTTTTGTAAAGATTGAAACTTTATTATTCGGAATAGTTCCTTATACGTTTTATGTGTATTTTGAAGTTGTTTTAGTTGATTTTGAGCCGTCCGGAGGTCATTTCTCCCGAGAAGTCATTTTAGAGTACCGGGTTGTCGTCTTCGAGGTAAGTATCTTGCCTAACCTTGTGTGAGGGAATTATTCCTTAGGATTTGAGTCTTCTATGTGATTGTAGCTCGTGTACACGAGGTGACGAGCGCGTGCTCGGACTTATTTGTGGAAAGTTGACCCTTTAGGAATCTTAGATCCTTATATTCGCCGAGTATGAATTGTCCTTAGCATGATTTAATTTCCCTAATTTCTAGTGTCATCTTTATTTGTTTAAATGTAGAATTTCTTACTTTATGATTTATTCCTATTGCCTATTTGACTCCTAATTGACTTATCTGAAGATTCTATCTCCTTTTTACTGTCATGCTATGTTTTCTTAACTGCTTATATCAAATTCGCAATTATCTTCACCTCATCCGGTAATTGTGTCTTAAATGAAGTTATGACTATTCTCTGTTGCTTGTCCTTACGTGGAAATTGTTGAACATTCTCGTAACTTCTCAACCTTAAAAAGATATTCTATACATTCGTGACTTTCTCTTATATAGAGTTATTGGATTCGTGTGAGTTCCTTGTTGATTGAACGGTGTATTTGGGTACGACCTTTATATGTTATTTTCTTCCTTGTTGAGCTGTCCTTATTATGCCTAGTATTCTTGGTTGTGCTTATTCCTTGGGAACTAGCCTTTCTTTTCTTGTGATCAAGGTTCTTGAATTGATGTATCTATCGTGTCTTGTATTATTGTCAATTGTTGTGGTTGTAATTATTGTGATGCACGAGGTTTCTGTCGTGCGGTTGTTGATATGGGGTTTTCACGGGTTTTCTGCCGTGCCGCATTTTTCTATATTGCACATGCGGCGTGACAAGGCGGCATATGTATATGTGGGTTGCGCATGTGGCGTGACAAGGTGGGAACATGTTTATGCACGTGTGGCGAAACAAGGCGGGCATATACTTTACTATTGCACACGTGGGGAGACAAGGTGGGCTATGTCAGGGATTATTTGTGATACTTGTGTTGGCCTGGGGGCATTCCTTGTTGTTGATATTGTGTACTGGAACACTTGCTGTGTGAGTTTATGCGCGTGGAAACTTATGAGATGAAAATGTACATGTTTCCATTTTGCTTTCCTTATGTTTATTGGTTGTTGATATCATGTTAGGACACCTACACAAGCATACACGTAGTTAAGTACTACTAATGGATTTAGGACTCCTTGTTGTTATCAATTATAGATACTCTTGTTGTGCTTACCGTATGGGTGGAAATGATCCAATTGGCACGTGAGTCGTCTGTGCAGTTAGTACTCGAATGATGGCGCAAGATGCCAATTGTTAGGGTTCGAATATTAGGACCCGTAAATGGTGATTTGTCCGAGGTTCAGAACCTCGTGGAGATGACTACGAATTTGATGTAGAAGTGGTTGAAGTTGTTGAGTCATTACATGTGCGTGTTGTATATTTACATGCCAGATTTGTTTGTGTTCTATTCAGTCTTTTTGTTACTTCATGGTTTTCCGCTGATACTTATTATTTTCTTTCTTTACCGAATTCACTGTCTTGTTAGCTATATTGCATAGCCTTTATGTGTATATCATTATTTACCTGATTCCTATAATGATACTTGTTCATTTTTATTAGAGCAGTGGGTGTCTTGACTAGTCCTCGTCCCTACTTTACCGAGGTTAGTCTTGATACTTACTGGGCATTACTGTGGTATGCTCATACTACTCTTCTGCATATTTTTGTGCAGATTCCAGGTTTTGCATAGCAGGTCGTTTGATTGTCAGTAGCGTGGTTGCTGTTGTGGAGACTCAAGGTAAAACCGCTTCAGCGTTCGCGGTTTCAGAGTCACCATCCTATATTTCCGTTTACACTGTTGTACTTATTTCTGAACAGTGGTATTTTTAGGAGTTTTAGTGTAATTTCTTTAAAGCTTATGACTTGTACTTCCGGGTTTTGGGAATATACAATGTGTAAAGAATTACTTATTCAGAAAAATATTAGATTCTATTTATTATTGTTGTTATTCCATGAATATTAGGCTTACATAGTCCTTAAGACTAGGTGCCATTATGATACCCAACGGAGGGGAATTTGGGTCGTGACAAGTTGGTATCAGAGCTCTAGGTTCATAGGTGCTACGAGTCATAAGCAAGTTTAGTAGAGTCTTGTGGATCGGTACAGAGACGTCTGTACTTATCTTCGAGAGGATACATAACTATTAGGATAACTTCACTTCCTTCATTCCTATTGTGCGAATTTATTGATCTTGAAGCTTGGAAAATTTAACATGAGTTCTTCCCATGCATCTAACATACACATAAACCTTAGATCTAGTACAGGGTCTGAACTTAGCTATAGAAAACAACTACCTCCCCCTCACCATAGAAACAGATTGTAAGAAACTCGTTAATTTAATTAACAATAAGAATTGTGCCTATAATCTAATTGATGATTGCAGATGCCTACTGAGTAAAGCAGGGGACTCACCACTACAGTATGTCTACAGAGAGGCAAATCAGGCATCTGACGCAATGGCGAAGAACGGAAGTAGCTTACCAACTCTTGGAAGCTTAATGATCTACCTATCCCCCCTACTTTTGTTATTTCTATTTTGGAATGGGACAAGCTAGGAACTACGTGTCCTAGAACAATTCCCAGATGTAATGAATTATGTAATGACTCGTAATTTGCGTATTTAATATATGTCTTCATTACCAAAAAAAAAGAAGCCACATTTTTACTTGAAAAGTCTTTTATGCCCTTGATATTATATAAACCTTCATATTTATGTAATACCTTCTATATTATGTACTATATAATATATTTTTAACTATGTATTTTATTTATAAATAAAATAACTTAATATTATTTTATATATTATTTTTATAATATATTCCTATATTTAATTTTTTCTTAACATTAATTTTCAAAATATATTAGTAGCGTTATTAAATTTTCCAGTAACTTTAATATATATTGGTAGAGAAATAAATCGGCAAGTATATTTTCGTGAGAAAATTCGCAGGTAAACAAACAAAGAAAAATAGGAAAAAATCATATGTTAATCTGAAGGAAAATCCCTGGGTAACTCTACACGTGAATTTAGCTGGAGATATTTTCTTGGGGATTTACCTAGGAAATTGATTATTTAAAAATTATACTACTAGAAATTCGGGAAAAATCGTTCAAAAAAATCGATCAAAGTTGGTCGGTAATGGCCAATAACCGTCCAAAACGCGACCATTAACGTGTGGTCGGTATTTTGAAGGTCGGAAGGGCATACCGGCCAAAGTTGGTCGGAAATTACCGACCAACTTTGGTCGGTCAATTAAATTCAAAAAAAAGAATTGCTGAAAAAAAGTTGTTTTGTAATGCTACTAATATATCTTGAAAAATAAAGTTAGAAAAAAATTAAATATATGAATATATTATAAAAATAATAAATAAAATAAGTTAAATAATAATATTAAGTTAAATAAAATACATAGGACAAAATATATTATATAGTATATAATATAGAAGGTATTACATAAATATGAAGGTTTATATAATATCAAGGGCATAATAGGCTTTTCAAGTAAAAATGTGACTTTTGTGATAACTAGAGCAAAGTAAAATAATTTTTGTGTAACAAAAGAAAGAAAAGTGATTTTGTGTAATGAACACAAAGTTGAATGGTTTTTACGTAACAAAAAAAAGAAAAGTGACTTTTGGGTAATAAACACAAAAGTTCAATGACCATGGATAAAATTATCTCAAATAACTTGGTATGTTTTTATTTTTTCTAGGTGAGTGAGAAAACTGACTGGTTTGTGACAGTGAGGTGCCCGAGCATGAGGTCTCTTCTAAGGAACTTTAATAGTGGCACCAGAGATACGTGTCCAGATCTTGATGTACAAGTCGATATGGGACTAGATCTGGCCAATGAACTTCTTCTTCGTCAAGTTCTTCCTCACGTATATGAAGAGAGGAAGCATCTTGTGGACTTCTGGTTGCTGATGAACTCGGATTCTCAACCTTTTGCTCCGAGGGATAACCTCTCCTGGTCTGAGGTCAGCGGACCACTAAAGTTTCTGGGGGGCATGAAGCGGGCAATAATATGAAGCCTTCCTGACAAGGAGATGAAATTCCAAAGGCGAAGATAGAGGAGGATGAGGAGGAGGAAAGAAATCAGAAAATGATATCATTGTTGAAGAAATAAAGCAAGAAGATGAAAAAGCTGAAGAAAACAGTGATGAGGATGTTTAACCAAAGAATTAGATTCTTAATCGGGATTCTGATAACCGAATATTAAGAATTAGACTTGTAAATAAGAAAGCAATAAGATCATATAAAAGTAAGTATATTTCAGTAGTGGTTCGAACGTCTCTATTCAAGTGAGATTTTACTCCCTTTTATAGGAAATTTCTTAATATAACGTCTACTCTTCTTAATGATTGGGCAATAATGACTAATAATATAATTAATGTAATGTTACAATTGGTAATTGTAACTATTGCGTGAAGATTATGTAACGTTTAGCTTATTGATTGAAGATCTTTGAATCTGCCCTTTATTCTGCCTTGGTTCATTCTGACCGTGTCTCTTCAACTCCTCAATTAGACTGGAACTCCCGCATCTAATTGTCTCGTGTGTATGCAATTTCGTTCCTCTTTGTCCCGTACTTCTTTCTAAACTTCTGACCAGCTGTCATGTTTCCATTGATCCACGTAGATTGCCTTGTCATCATAAATATTACACGTGTGAAGTCTATCTTTTATCAACATATATAGTCTCCCCCACTTACCATTTATTTATCAATTAAATATTTGGTAAGTGGATACTCATTTATGTTGGAAATTTTTTTGCCGCCGTTTCACTTGTACCATTGCATCCGTCTCTGAATGTATGTGTCGCTTATCACTTCCATTTAATGCTCGTGTCACGTGGCGTTCTCAGATTGATTCTGCAATTCATCAGCGCCTTTTAGGGCTTTTTGCGGCTGCATCAGTCACGAAGTGACAATTCTAATTATGACTTTCAAATAAGTGTTTTTTCCATTTTCTTTTACGGTTGCCTCTGAGTATAAATACCCCTTTTTGTACCTTTGCTTTCATGAAAAACTTATAACTTTCCTTCATCACTTGTAAATTCCTCTTTCACGTAAATATGTATTCCTCAAATCAAGAACCCAAGAAGGTTATCATTGTAGACGAACTATCTCCTTCTTATGCTCCAATCTGGAGTAGGAGAGGTGGTAGACTAAGAAGCTTGAGTTCTACACCTTCTAGGGGTTCTTCTTCTCCTTGCAACATTACTCCCCCCCCCCATCTTCTTGGGCTATTTTTTCTTCGTCTTCTTTTAGGGATAGAGCTTCTAGATCTTCTTCTAAGAGTAGAGAACCTAACGAACCACTTCGTGAGCCAAAAATTGATGTGATTATTCCTGCTGAGTTTTCTTTTGTAAAGGATAGTGAGGCCATAAGAAAACAGCTTTCTTCTATGACATCTCATGATCGTGCTGATCTTTACCCTACTCAAATACTGAGGGTTTAGTTTCACTCGTGCGTAGAAATTGTTATTGGAAATATGACTTTCCAGTCTTAGTTCCCAATGAGAATCAGAGAATAACCTCTTATAGGACTGGGTATTCTTTTGTGTATACTTGCCCCTTTACTTTAGGATTCAATCCTCCCATCGACCCTATCATCATAGTCGATTTTTTAATGTGTGCTTGGGACAGATCGGTCCTCTTATCTGGAGGGCAGTAGTATTCCTTAGATATTTTTCCACTTTAGCTTCAGTTTCTTTTACTTTTCATCATCTCATTCATCTTTATTCTCCTATGTTGTTCCGCCAAGGAGTTTTTACTCTTGCGGCTAGGAGTAAAAGAGTTTTGGTTATACCTGATGATGATAAAGATAGAGGGTGGTATGTACGGTATATTACTGTCCCTACTAAAGGTTTGGTAGGTGAAGAAAATCTCCCCTTCCCTGAGAAGTGGAAATTTGCACGTGAGTACAGTTTTGCTCACTTTCTTCTTTATTATTATTTTTTTGATAAATCTTCAGTATCGTGACTATTTTATTTCTTTTTGCAGCAACCATGGGAACCGTTGAGGAGGTCTCTGATTTCCGTGGTTGGGTAGAAACATTATTGTTGATACCTCCAATGGAAGAACGTTCTTGGAAGTACCTCTCGACGAGGTTTGGTTGGAAAGTGAAAACTCATGGTAGGTTTTTTTTTAATATTTCCTTTCTTTCTCCTTTTAAGCTTCTCTAATCACTTTTATTTGTTAGGTTTTCCCGCTCGCGGGGTCTCTGTTGCTGCTGTATCTGCTTCGAAACTTTCTTTATCCAAGACCCAAGAAATTATTGTGAACTCCTCTTAATAAAAGGAAAGCAAGTAGGTCTCGGACCTTGGAAGATGAAGAAGAGCAGGAGGAAGGTAGGCTGATTCGGAGGTCACAGAGAAGAAAGGTCGTGTCTGACGACGAATCTACTCCAGTTACTGATCCACCTTCCGTGCCTGAGTCAGACATTCCGCTCCTGAAGATGCAACTTCTTCCTTTTCCAATGAATCAATTGAACAATTATTCCACCAAGGATTTTGCACAGTTTTAGAGGAGAAATCTCTTGCTATCTTTCCTCTATCTGTTCCAGTTGAACTTTCGTCTGCCGCACCTATTGCTGTTTATGCTCCCCTGCCTATTCCATCCGTGGCTCCTTCATATGCCCCTACTTTTGTGCCTTTTATTGTCGAAGTAGGATCTTCCATTAGTGGGGATATGAAGCAAATTATGATAGAGGTTCCTTTGGGAGGTAGCCTCTTAAAGAAATCAGGCCAGGCGGATGTGTGGTTGAAGCCTCTGATAGGCCCGGTTGAGAAGTCTAAGTTGGAAAGTCATAGATCCTTAACTTGGATGAACGAGATTGTACACTCATCCTTAAGGTATCTTTTATATCGTTCCCCCTCTTTTTTTTAAAATTTTTTATATCCTTTACCGTATCTAACTTCTCTTTTTGTGCAGATCGATCTTATTGGTACAGAATTGATGAAAGGGATCGTTCATATGGAGCAATTAGCGAATGACTATCATACCGAGGTTGATAACTGGAAGGAGCAATTCGAGAGTCTTCAGCTTGATATGGAGGCAGTAGAGGAGGAGAAGTGTACCTTGGAGCAGCAAATCAGAGTAATTGCAGCGGAATTGGCCATCGAGAAGGCTTCATCAAGTCAAGAAGGCAAGGATAATAACATCCTAGAGTCTTCCTTTGCGGAGCAACTTTCCCATGCTACTGAAGAGATAAGAAGCTTGAAGGCTTTCTTGGACCAGAAGGAGGCTTATGTTGGTGAACTTGTACAATCACTTACTCAGACCCAATAGGACCTCCGTGAATCTTCAAACACGATTCAATTTCTGGAAAGATCTCTTGCCTCTTTGCAGGCTTCTTATGATGCTGTCGTGGTTGAAAGAGCTGAGCTGAGAGCCGATATTGAACAATGAGAGAAATATTACGAGGCTCTTGAGGATAAGGCAGTTGTTGATGTGAGTTGGGTTTATTTGAATGCCTGGCTTGACACATTGACGGAAATGGGCCAAGAAAATTTTGCCTTAGAAGCAGATATTGCCAAAACCAAGGAGACCATTGAAAAGCCTCGGCAAAGTCAAAAGTTTTCATCACCTGAAGTTGAAATTCCAATGGGTGATGAGATCGTTCCTGATGAAGCTTCTGCCCAAGACTCGCCATCTCAAGCCGCCCCTCCTGCTGATGAAGATAATCCCCCCAGTGTCTAGTGAAAGTGTTTATCAACCCCTCTTTTTTTTTTGGTTCTTTTGGAACAATTGGTGGTTACCCCCGGTCCCATTTTGGGGGTGAAGTTTGGTTTAGTAAGTCCCTAATGACAACTTAGGGAAAACTTTGTATAAACAAATTTGATTTATACTAAGTTAATACTTAGTTTTTACCATTATATAATATTAATATTTACATTTCTTAGCATGACTTGTGTTTTTTCGAGTTTTCATTTTACTCTTAAGTGTTTGCATGCTTTATGTTCGGGTTTTTGTTTTACCCCTTGGTATTTAATTTTGCATTAAAAAATGCTTCAGTATTTCATGTATTTTTGAAATAAGCAGGATTTATAAAAGAGGGCCCTTTTATGAACGACACTTAATGAAGAAGACATCTCAAATTCATAATGGTGTAAACATACAAAAGAGAGATAGGAATTCACATGTTTTTTTACGAATAATGTTTTTGGAGAAAGTCTTTATATTATCCGAACTTTCTTAACATTTTACATGTGTTTGAGCATCGTATATGAATCTTTCGTAGTTTTTTTCTTTTACAACTGGTTTTGAATAAACACGGGGGTATGAATTTCTACCCGTAACTAAATTTGGCCTTTAACCTAAACATTCGTTTACATTCACGAGTGTGTTCTTTGTAGGTTTCTGAATTAGGCTTTGGTGTTTTTGTCTTTGGCTCTTTGATTCTGCTCATAACTTTTGACTTGTTGGGAAAAATGGATCTTTAGTCTTGAACTTTGACTCTTTTGATAGTCTTATTTGCCTCTTCCATACTGTATATTCCACCAAGTGTTTGAGCTTTGAAGAATGAAATCTTGAGCAATTGACTATTCCTTTCTTGTGGTCCTTTTTTCCTGAAAAGGAAAAACATACGGGACTCGAAGGTGTATAGTTTAGATGATGACTGCTTAACCCTTTGAAACGTCCATCAGAAAGTTGTAACCCTAGACCGGGAATTCAGTTTTTTCCTTGTGTCTATTCAGGTCTAATATCATCATCTGGTTATGGGTTAACTTTTTTCCTATCATCTAAAATGGTTAGTATAATTTAGATGTACTAAATAAAATTGAACGTAATGATACCTGACCATGGGCATTCCTTTTCCTTAGAAGTAATATTTCTTCAAGTGAACAACATTCCAACTTGTTGGTAAAATTCTTCCATCCATGGTTTCCAGCTCATAAGCACCTTTTCCAGCAATACCACGCACTTTGTAGGGTCCTTCCCAATTTGGATTTAATTTTCCTGCTCCAACCTCCTTTGTTGATTGAAAAACTTTCTCAAGGACAAAGTCCCCAACTTTGAAATATCTGAGGTGAGCTTTTCTGTTGTAATATTGCTCTATGATTTGCTTTGGAGCTTCCATGCGTATTAAAGTAGCTTCTCTCCTTTGTTCGAGTAAATCCAGATTTGTTCTCAACTCATCATTGTTTGTTTATTTTGTTGCTGTTGTGAATCTCATGCTTGGTTCACCAATTTCCACTAGTATTAGAGCTTCTGAGCCGTAAACAAGCACGAATGGGGTTTCTCCCGTGGCTGTCTTTGCAGTAGTTCTATAAGTCCATAATATTGCCGGTAGTTCTTCAGGTCAATTTCCCTTAGTTTTTTTCAATCGTTTCTTCAGATTGTTAACAATGATTTTATTTGTTTACTCAGCTTGCCCATTAGCCACGGGATGATATGGTGAAGAAGTGATTCGTTTGATTTGCCAGCTTTGGAAGAATTCTGTGATTTGTGAGCCTATGAATTATGGGCCATTGTCACATACAATTTCCTTTGGTACACCAAAACGGCATATGAAGTTTCGACATATGAATCTTTTCACTTCTTTTTCTCGCACCTGTTCAAAAGCATCTGCCTCCACCCATTTTGGGAAATAATCCGTTAATACAAGTAAAAATCGTACCTTTCCTCTGGCTGGGGGTAGAGGTCTTACTATATCCATTCCCCATTTCATAAATGACCAAGGTGATACAACCGGGTGTATTAATTCTGTGGGCCGACGAATATTGTTAGCATATCACTGACATTTATCGCATTTAGCTACGAAATCTTCAGCGTCCTCTTCCATCTTAGGCCAATAGTACCCTACTCTGATTAGAGTTTTGACTAAGGACCTTGCACCTGCGTGGTTCCCACAATGTCCTTCGTGTACTTCTTTCATCACGTACTCAGTTTGATTAGGTCCAAGGAACCTTGCTAGGGGACCTCCAAACATTTTGCGATACAGAGTGTCACGAACTAGGCAGTACCGTGCAGCTTTTCGGCGAAGTGCTCGAGCTTCTTTCTTATCTTCAGGCACGGTACCATTCTGCAAAAAAATTATAATTTCGTTTCTCCAATCCCAGGTTAGATTATTAAATGTTACCTCATTCTTGTCCTGGTCAATTGCTGAATGAAATAAGTGTATCACAACAACATTGTCTTTATTCATTACATTGGTAACTGCTGCAAGATTAGTTAACGCATCCGCTTCTGCGTTTTCCTCTCTAGATACTTGCATAACCTTCCATGACTGGAATTGCCTCACCAGGTCTCGTGTCTTTTCCAGATACTGTTGCATTCGAGTCTCTCTAGCAGTATAAGTCCCCTGCATCTGGTTCACCACTAGTTGAGAGTCATTTTTTATCACGATCTGCTCAATTGAGAGTTCTCGTGCTGATTCGAGTCCTTCAATGACAACTTCGTACTCTGCTTCATTGTTAGTGATGGGATAAAATTTAATATCTTGCCTTATCTTTTCACCCGAAGGTGGTATCAAAACAATTCCCAACCCGACTCCTTTAATATTAGAAGAGCCGTCAGTGAATAGAGGCCATATTCCTGGATTAGCTCCGGTAAAGATTTGTAATTCTTTTTCTACTTCAGGAATTATGCTAGTGTTAAAATCAGCGACAAAATCGACTAAAACCTGAGACTTTATTGCAGTCCTAGGTTGATAGACTATGTTATATTCGCTTAGTTCTATTGCCCGTTTAGCCAGTCTACCTGACAGTTCTTGCTTATGCAAAATATTTCTCAAAGGATACGAAGTTACAACAGTAATTGGGTGACACTGAAAGTACGGTCTTAACTTTCTAGCTATCATGATTAGAGACAAGGCTAATTTTTCTAGATTAGGATATCTAGTTTCAACATTTAGTAAGGACTCACTTACATAGTAGATAGGAGATTGCTTACCTTTGTCCTCCCTTACCAGGACTGCACTTACGGCTATTTCTGCAATAGCAAGATAAATGTATAACCTTTCCCCTTCCTTTGATTTAGACAGCAGTGGGGGATTTGATAGATAAGCCTTCAAGTCTTTAAGAGCTTGTTGAGATGAATCTTCCTAAAGCTGAAATCCTACCTGTTAATCTTTGAACTTCTTCTTTGCTCGTGAGTATATCAAGTATTTCTTCAATAGCTTTAATTTGAGCAGGATTTACTTCAATGCCTCTATTTGATACGAGAAAACCCAAAAATTTACCCGATTTGATGCCAAAGGTACATTTTTCTGGATTTAATTTCATGTTATACATACGGAGGATCTCGAAAGTAGTTGAGAGATGTTAGAAATGATCTTCAACCTGCGTTGACTTTACCAACATGTCATCAATGTACACCTCCATTGTTTTCCCCAGATGTTCCTGGAACATTTTGGTCACTAGCCTTTGATACGTGGCTCCAGCATTTTTCAAGCCAAAAGGCATGACTTTGTAACAATAAGTCTCTCTCTTCATCGATCACTTGATTCTTGAACGATCCCTTCTTTCTTTCTTTTGATTTATAGGTACGAATGATGGGTCTTCATTTAGGTTATGAGTCATCACTTCTGGGGGTATACCTGTCATATCTGAATGGGACCAAGCAAAACAATCTGCGTTAACTTTTAAATATTCAATTAACTTACCTCTTCTAGTCGGGCTTACCATTGCTCCTATGTGGGATTTTTGCTTAGTCTTAAGCTCGAATAGTGGAACAGCTTCGAGCTCTTCAGTCGTTGTCTTGATATTTTCATTCTCTTCTGGTTCTTGAATAACATCATGTCTGGAATCCATGTCCGTATGTCTTGATGCGATATCCGTGGTGATTTGATTCACTGTGTCTTTATTATTTTCTTTCGTGTCTGTTCGAGTTGCTCCCTCGTCTTTTGATTCTTCCGCTATTTCTTTTTTATTGGAATGCATCACTGAGTTGATGTTTTTTGAAGTCTGCTGATCACCTCGAATCTGCTGGATTCCCCATTTGGAAGGGAATTTGATTACCTGATGCAGAGTAAATGGTACTACATCCATGTCATGGATCCATGGTCTCCCAATGATTACATTATAAGCCATATTTGTATCTATAACTTGAAATTTCATTTCCTTGACGTCGCCTTCTGCATAGGTATTAAGCTCAATTTCTCCTTTTGTTATGAGAGTAGAGTTGTCGAATCTGGACAAGTAACGTGCTTTTGGAATTACACGGTCCCCCATTAGCATCCCTTCCATAACCCTCAGCAAAATGATATTGACCGAGCTACTTGGATCAATCAATACTCTTTTCACGTTAGTTTCATGTATAAGTAGAGATATTACCAGTGCGTTGTTATGTGGAAGAAGTAATCCATCAGCATCTGAGTCATCGAATGAGATGATGTCAGCCTCCAAAGTCTCACGAGTCCGTTTCCCGTGGGTCACTATGAACTTGGTCATCCTTCTTGCTGAAGTATAAGTTACGCCATCTACCTCCTCTCCTCCATTTATCACATTTACTGTTCTCTTCGGAGATGGTGGTTTTGGGGGCTCCTGCCTATTCTTCATATATGCCTGTTTACCTTTTTCATTAAATAATTCTGTTAGATAAACTTGTTTTAATAAGTGTTCTACCTCACCTTGCAATAACCTGCAGTCTGATGTTTTGTACCCATGATCATTGTGAAATTCACACAAGAAGTTTGGGTTCCTTCTGTTTTGATTTGATCTCATTTCTTTGGGCCATCGAACTTTATCACCCATATTTCTTAATATTGTAATTAATTCGGAAGTACTTACATTGAAATTGTAATCTCCAATTCTTGTATTACCTCTATTTCTCATCTCGATCCTTTCTGGATCTTGATGATGATGAGCTCAAATCTCTATTTGACGGTCTGTGATCAAACCGTGGGTTTTCAGATTTGGAACGAGCCTCTCATCCCGAAGGTCCCATGTACAGATCGTACCTATTTTTGTCAGTTCTCTTTTCTGATTCAGAGCTTCTAAAACTCATCTTGTCTTCTGCTTTTGATTGGGCAATAATATCTTCTTCAATTCGTAATTTGGTGTTGTACCTGTTAGAAACATCGTTCCATGTCGTAGTTGAAACTCTCTCAAGCTTTCTTTGAGTCTCCTTGTGGCTTCAGAGCTTTTATCGTTCAAATTACTTGCAAAAGCCATAGCTGCCCAATTGTCAGGTACTTTTGGTAGAAGCATCCTTTCACGTTGAAACCTGTCTACGAATTCACGAAGCAACTCTGTATCTCCCTATTTTATTTTGAATATGTCTTCCATTCTTTTTTCCACTTTTTGCGCACTGGAATGTGCTTTTATAAACAAATCTGCAAGCTCAGCAAAAGAATCAATAGAATTTTTGGGCAAGAGAGAATACCATGTTAATGCTCCTTTGGTGAGTGTATCTCCAAACTTTTTGACCAACACAGATTCAATTTCTTGCTTAGTCAGGTCGTTGCCTTTTACTCTTGTGGTGAAAGCAGTAACATGATCACATGGATCAGTTATCCCATCATACTTTGGTATGTCAGGCATTTATAATTTCTTGGGAATCGACAAAGGAATTTCTTGGGGGCTACCAGCTGCACTTGGCTTCCAGGGTTGCTGAGAGTATTTATCAATATCAATACCCTTGATGACAGGTGATACTCCAGGAATTTGCTCGATGCAATCATTTTGTTCCTTCACCTGTTTCTGCAAGGTTAGTATTAAAGATTGTAAATCTGAATTATTAGACATACCTGGTCTTCCTTCAAGTGATTCATTTAGAGTGCCTCTACTTCCTGAATTTGCTAGTCCAAATTGTGGATTTTCTACAGTCTCCATGCTGTTTGGAAGAGGCGTAGGTGACACAGTTGGTAGCCCCCTCATGAAAGCTTGAAGAACTTTACCCACATATTCACCAACCATCTGCTTCATAGGGTCTTGTTCTCCTGTTTGCTCGTTTCCAATTTGATCATTGTTGTGAGTTGTAGATTTTTCTGGGGAGTTGTCCCTTGAACCTCGTGGGAATCCTGAGGCGATGGAACTGGGGTTCCAGTTGTTTGTTGTCGTTGGTATTCAACATGATTCGATAAAGGTTATTTGAGAAAAAACAAAGATTATCAGAGTCCCGGTAACGGAACCAATTTGTTTAACCAAAGAATTAGATTCTTAGTCAAAGCTATTTTAAGAAGTATTCGGGCTTCTGATAACTGAATAATAAGAATTAGACTTGTAAATAAGAAAGCAATGAGATCATATAAAAGTAAATATATTTCAGTAGTGGTTCGAACGTCTCTATACAAGTGAGATTTTACTCACTTTTATAAGGAATTTCTTAATATAACGTCTACTCTTCTTAATGATTGAGCATTAATGTCTAATACTATCATTAATGTAACGTTACAATTGGTAATCGTAAATGTTGCGTGAAGATTATATAACGTTGAGCTCATTGATTGAAGATCTTTGAATCTGCCCTTTATTCTGCCTTGGTTCATTCTGACCATGTCTCTTTAACTCCTCAATTTGACTGGAACTCCCGCATCTAATTATCTCGTGTGTATGCTATTTCGTTCCTCTTTGTCCCGTACTTCTTTCTAAACTTCTGACCAGCTGTCATGTTTCCATTGATCCACGTAGATTGCCTTGTCATCAGAAATATTACACGTGTGAAGTCTATTTTTTACCAATAAAGATGAAGCTGATGCAAAAGTGGAGGCCAACATGAACCAAAAGAGAAAAAGATATAGTACTAGCTTAATAACTAGTACAAAAAAGGCAAAAGGTGCATGGGATAATATCCATATTCCTGAGCCTATCCTGAAAGCAGAGGTACATATGCGCTTTAGAGATCATGGCATGGTGGATTATCTGCTCGAGAACATTGACGGTGAGCTTTTTCCCGGAGGAACTCAACGTTATCGCCGGCGAAGCAATGCTGAGGGAGCAGTTGAGTATTGGTTAGAAGATGCTGACCTAGTCAACATCAGGAAAGAGGCCGGTGTAAATGATCCTTATTGGATTCCATCACCTGGTTGGAAGCCCAAAGAGTGCCCCACTCAACAGTTTTCTGTACTCAAAAGGTCAGTAGATTGTGTTATGCATGTCTATGTCCAAAGAAAATAACTGAGGTTTTTCAATATCTTTAAATATTGGTTGTGTACAGTGGCCAGTGACCAGGAGGAGATGATGGTGTGTTCCATGAGACCCTCAACAGAAGAAAAGCTGAGAAGGTGAATATAACAACAACCTGAATTTCTACCTTCAAAGTCTGTTGGTGAAATATAAATTATGTATGTACAAAAGTCATACATTTTTCGTTCTGTTCGAGCAGAGAGGTTGAATTAATTCCTCAATCACTAGTAAGTCACTTTTGAAAATAGTATCTTAGTTTTTGAATATATACAAATTAGTCGCTTTTGATAATTGTATGCATTTGATTTGATTGGGAAGGTTCAGTAAAGAAGAGATTCTTTTAGTCAGTTAATTTTTATTTCGGATGTTGAAATAAATTTGTATGGATTCCCACTTCGAGTGTTAATAGAAAGTATTTTGCACTCTATAAAAAGTCAGTCATTACGGTTGCAACAAATTGGAGGACATAATACTTTACTTCCAGCTATAATAGTTGCTTTTATTTAATCAATTGCAAAGAAATCATTCTTCTTATATTTGAAGTATCAAACTCAATACACATCTTTTTCTAGACCATCAAACATGCATTAGTACCTCTTTATAGGTCTTATGTCTTTGGTATGGAGGGGATTGAGGGTGGGTGCTGTTGACGAGCATGAACTAGATATGTGGTATGCACAGAGCCAAGTTGGAGCGGCAAACGGGCGGGACAGGTTAGATATGAGCGGGTCGAAAATGGATAATTCGACAAACGGATAAATTGTATGACCCGACCCATATTTTATACGGATAAAAAACTGTTATTGGCTTCTTGAATATAATCACTCTTGGGGGAATATCTAGTCTTCCAACCTTGAGGAGCCTCCAATTTGAAGCTTTACAAATATAAAAGTAAAAACCCATTAGGTATCTATTGGTTATCCATTTTCTAAGTGGATAATATGTTCTTATCATATTCATCCCGTTTTAAAAATGTTCATTATCCAATCCATTTTTGATGGATTATATGGATGGATAAGTGTTTTCTTTTAACCATTTTGCTACCTCTAGAGCCAACCTTGCATCCCAATCTAACTGCATAGAGTCCTTAATTTTTGTCGAATCTATTTGTATGTTTATCTGTCACTACACGTTTTCTTGTATGGTATCAAAAATAGCAAAAATCACGAAGTTCCAATAACCAAATATAACATATCACTTATGAAACTTTCAAGTGTAGAAATCTCATCTAAAGTTGCAATAAAAGTGAACTCAGCCGTATGAATTCTGGAAATTATATCTATGTTTTCAACCCTGCTTTTTCTAAAACAAATAAAAAGTAGCGACGAGAAACAGGGAGTGGAAGGAGTAGTGGGAATGGAGGAGAATGTTGGTCTAGTGACACACAGTATGAAGCCGCGGATAACTATACTCAACTGGCGTTCTTGGAAAATTGATAAATCAATCAGACAAGTCTGGATAATGATTCCTGCTTGTAGTTTTTGGTGTTTGGAATGAGAGAAACTAGCGATGTTTTGACGGAATATCAACTCCAAACAACTCTCTTAATGCTAGTTGCCTTTTAGATTTATGTAGTTGTGATAGTTTATCCCCCGTTGAATCACATGTCAAAACTTAGCTTTTTATCCATAACATAGGTTTCATCGTAATAGAGCTACCAATCCCACTTCCTTTGTGCTTATTCTTCTATCTCGCATCTTCTTGATGCCTTTATAACATCATTTACTTCATCAACAAACAACTACTCAACTGGATGTAATACAACTATCCTGATCAATCGAAACGATACGTTCATATTTCCAAATCATAGGTAATAGTACTAGTATTTTAAGTTGGCTTACTCAAATGAGAAAATAAAGAACGATTCTTGAAGTCCGCGTGAAGGATTAAAAGTCACTGTTTCAAAATTCAAACTCCATACGTACAGAAACTTTTAGAAAATCCCCCAATTTCACAAAGGCCAAAACCCTCTCAAAACCTCCTCCCATTTTCCGCACAATGTACTTAACCCTCTGGATTTGGCCAGACAAACTACCTCGTGGAGCGCCGGAGTCCACCAAAGTGATCAATTTCTTCTTTGTAAGTTCAATGCTTTTATATTACACCTGTGATTTCATTATAATATTTTATATTTTATTGCATGTGATTTTATTTTTTCTTGCATTGTGATTCCATTTACTGTGGTTGTTGTATTTTATATTTTTTTTATATTTTTTCTTGCATGTGTTTTGTTATTTGTGGTTTTCATTATGATATTAAAATAAATTGGCGTGTACTCGTTATGGTCATTGTTTTTTTTATTTAAATATAATTTTTTATTTTTTTCTTGCATGTGATCTTCATTGTAATATTAAAAGAAATAGGAGCATACTAGTTATGGTGGTTGTTGTTGTTGTTGTTTTTTAAATCTTTCCTTGCATGTGATTTTCGTTATAATAAAGCCATTCTTTATTGAGTGGGTAGACCAGATGGTAGGATAGTGTACTAATATATACACGTTAAGCAATGTGTTTAATTTAATAGTACTGGGTTGAGGGGTGGTGGTGGTGGTGGTGGTAGCTTGTGGTTAGGCAGGTGGTGGTGGTGGATGGGAAAGAGGTTGGTGGTGGGTGGTGGCAGTGGTTAGTTGTGGGTAGGTGGTGTCCGGGTTGGGTGGTGGATGGGTGATGATGGGGAAAGGAATGGGTGGTGGCGGAGATATTATCCATTCAAGGCCTATAATGCTGAAGGAAAGTTATCATAATTGGTAGGTGAATGAACAATGAAGGAGAAGATGGTTGACATCTTCTAATTGACAATCACAGAGTGAGCATCTGCTACAAATTATCTGGCCTTTTTTTGTTGATTGCACTGTGTTAGAACAGCTTCTTTTGCTGCCAACCAAGTGAAGCAAATACCTTGTTTGGGGCTGCACTTTTCTAGATTCTTTTCCAAGGCCGGATTAGTTTGAAACACTATTGTTGGAGAGAATTAGATAACCTTTTTTGATAGTGAATATGCCATCAGAAGCTCCCTTCCATGACAACATATCAGGCTTGTAAAACATAGACGAATTGAGCATTCGGAAGTTATTGTAACAGTGAGCAGAAATCTTGGACCGCCCAATCATTAAATGGTCTTCTGAAAATGATGTTCCACCCTATTCTGTCCAGTTTTCCGAGACTATGGCAGGCGGAATGGACTAAACAGGAGAAGTGCCAAGACAGATATCTTCCCAAAATTAGCTTTGTTCGTATCTCCCACTTTGATAGAAGTGCTGGATTGCAAAAATTCCCATTGTGCTCTAATGTACTTCCACATACCAATGTCAATCAGCGAAGGTGCTAACTTTGTGATTCATGGATTCTGTAAATCGTATTTTCCTCAATAATTGCTCTCCACAACGTTGAATTCTCAGAGAATCTCCATAACCATTTGACAAGCAACCTTTACTGTAAATCTTCAAGATTTTGATCCCTAGACCTCCCGTGTTTGACCCAGTCCCATTTTACCAGGTTATAGGTTCTGATATCATTATTTTCCTGCCACAAGAATTTTCTACATAGTCTATCTAATCTTTTCCCTACTGAAGATGGGATCGGGAATAGGGACATAGTGTATGTAGGGGAATAGGAATTTTTTGGCACAGTGTGTGGTGGCGAAATGGGTGGGTAGTGGCAGGGAAAGGGATGGGTGGTGGTGGCAGGATGGGGGAATGGTAGCGAGGTTATGCCTTTGCCAAATCAGTTTATCATCTTCATTGTTTGTCCCCTTCAACTATAATTTTTACAATTCAACAACTTGTTTGATTTTTCAGGGGAAGAAAGGTCTACCTGATGGTCTTCGAAAGGAAATATCTTTTACAAGCAATAACTCGCTAGAGGAATTTTTAAACTCAAAGACAATTGAGTAGCCAACCAAGTCTGGATTAATTATTTACGTTGACAAATGAAGAGCACAATAAGTTTGTTCGATGGGTTGTAGATGATAGATGAGTACAAGCGGTTAAATAAAAATAGGCACTTTTGGTTGCACGCCGCTGGAGAAGATTCGAAGCAGATATAAAGCCACAACAAGATTTGAACTATCTTATGCAGTTGGGCATTACGAATCCCCATCACAAACAGCAACTGACCTTCACAAACATTAGCCTGCTAACATGTATGCACAGCAATGAAAATATATCATCTTATTTTGTGAAGCAAAAAAAAAAAGTCATTTTAGTAAAATGTTCGTATTTCTAAATCATTAGTAGTAGTACTAGTATTTTAAGTCGGCTTACTCAAATTAGAAAGAAAGAAAAAAACACAAAAAAAGGGAAAAGAACGATTTCTAAAGTCCGAGAGAAGGATTAAAAGTCATTGTAACTTGAAAATTTTTAGAAAAACCCCCAATTTCACAAAGGTCAAAACCCTCCCAAAAGCTCCTTTCGTTTCGGCAGAATGTACTTACCCTTCTGGATTTGGCCGGACAAACTCCCTCCTGAAGTGCCGAAGGCCGGCAAAGCATTCAATTTCTTGTTTGTAAGTTCAATGCTTTTATATTGAGTTAATACCCTAAAATCCCCTTAAACTATTATATTTTTATCAGTTTCCTACTTAAACTATTTGGTGTCCCCAAAATCACCCTCAACTATATTGCCATTCGTATTAAAACTCCCTCGTCGCCGATGTGGCATAACGTGTGTAGATACTAATCTTTCTTCTTCGTTTTTCACCTTCTTCTTCTTCTCTTATTTCCTCTGAAATTATTTATTCTCTTTCTGGTTTTAATCTTCTTTCATGTCTTACACACATTGTTGAAAGAATACTAATTTAAATCTTCTTATGTAACTCAACACTGTTTAACCAAAGAATTAGACCCTTCGACTAAAGCTTATTCTTAAGATGAACACGGGTTACTAATAATCAAGGAAATTGAGAAAAATGAATAACAGACAATATTGCAGAAATATAGAAAAGCGAAGTCAATTATATTCGAGAATCAGATGCCTTTACAAGCTGTATTCCCCTCCCTTATATAGGGGATTCCTATAACGTACAACNAAGGGTTTACTGAATCGTGCCTCTTTTTACCGTACCTCTTCAAAGAATCACATCCAGCTGTCGCGTTTTCCTGTGTCCACGTGACTGGCTGAGTTGTCAAAAGCTGGCTTACGTGTGAAATTCTTTGTTACCAATACAGATAGTCCCCCAACTTACAATATATTTAACGATTAATATTTGGTAAGTGGATATTCATTTATGGCGGGTATATTTTGCCGTCGCTTTTCCTCGAATCATTGTATCCTTCTCTGCACCATAGGCGTCGTTCGTCACTTCCATTTAATGATCATACCACGTGTCCTTTTCTGATTGGTTCTGCATTTACTCGGCACCTTTTAAGGCTTTTTGCGGTTGTGCCAGTCCCGAAGTGACATCTTCAATTATGACTTTTCATAATTATTTTTCTTTTTTCTCATGTTCGACGGTTGTCCTCCAGTATAAATACCTTTCTTCTTTTCTTTTCTTCCACGAAACACTTTTCTAACTTTGTTTTTTGTAAAGAACTTTCTTTTTGCCTTTGTAAACATGTCTTCTTCAAACAACCTCAAGGAGTAATAGATATTGAAAGTTTAACGCCATCTTTTGCTCCGACTAGGAGTCAGAGAGGTGGTAGACTTAGAAGTCTAGGATCCAATCCTTCGAGGGTCTCCTCTTCTTCTCAGATAGTTCCTTCTCCCTCCACTAGATCTCTAGTTTCTCCAAGGTTTAGGGTTTCTCGGTCTTTGTCTAGAGGTAGATGTGAACGCCTTCGTGAACCTGGAGTCGATGAAATTGTCCCTACTGAGTTTGTTTTTTCTAGGGATAGTCAAGTTCTTGTAGACCAATCTTCTTCTCTTGAAAGTGTCGAAAGATATTCAACACTTATAACTGAGGGTCGGATTTTCCTTGTTCGTAGGAAGTGCTTTTGGAGGTCTGACTTCCCTGTCTATATTCCGCATAGTAATCAAAGAATAACGTCTTACAAGAAGAGATATTCTTTTGTTTATACGTATCCTTTCACTCTAGGGTTTAGACCCCCCATTGACCCAATTATAATTGAGTTCTTCCGTGTTTTCAATATCTTCTTAGGATAAGTTGGTCCGCTTGTGTGGCGAGTTGTCGCATGTCTTAGGAGTTTGGCTTCTTTAGCCTCGGTTCCTTTTACTTTCAACCATCTGATTCATCTCTACTCTCCTACCTTATTTCGTGAAGGGGTTTTTACTCTGACTGCTAGAAGAAAAAGAGTGCTGGTAACCCCTGGAGATGATAAGGATAGGGGTTGCTACCTCCGGTATGTTGTTGTACCCACTGTTGGTTTAGTGGGTGAAGAAAATCTTCCCTTCCCTGAGAACTGGAATAGCGCACATGAGTATGCTTTAGCTCACATTTATTTACTTTTTCTCGTTTGACTTGAGATGTTTTATTAACACTGTATCTATTTCTTCTTCTCTCAGCAATCATGAATACTGTTGAGAATGTCTCTGGTATACGTGATTGGGTAGAAAAATTGTTTTCTGTTGCTCCTTCAGAAGAGAGATCTTGGAAGTACCTCGATGGGAGGTATGGTTGGCATGTAAACACCCACGGTAAGTGAAGCTCTTGTTCTTGCTTATTTCCTTACTCGATTCTTTTCTTTCTTTGTCGTTTAACTTTTTCCCTTTTAATAGGGGCTCGTGGGGGGTCTACTTCATCTATCCTGAAGATGTCTTTGGCTCAGGCGCAAAAAGTTATTGTTGGTTCATCTTCCTCGAAGAGGAAGATAGGTGAGTCTCGTTCCGTAGTAGAAGAAGAAGGTGCTTTAGTGCACAAGCCAAGACAAGGCGGGTGGTTTCAGATGATGATCTTACACCCTTAACCTTGCCTTCCGTGTCTGTGATTGAGCCCCCTATCCTTGATGATGTTTCACATTCCCCTATTCATGAGGGTGTTGATGTTGCTCATGACGATGTCCCTTTGGCTGCTGTCTTTCCTGCTTCTTTGAGAGAAGCTGTCTTGTCTGTTCTTTTGGCTATTTCGGATTCTACTATTTCTTTGCCTGTAACTTCCTCGACTCGTCAACCCTCTGTGCCTGCTTCTTTACCCGTGGCTTCTCCAGCTCCTCAACCCTCCGTGCCTGTTTTTGTTTCATCTCTGCCTGCTTCTATGCCTTCCGTTAGGGAAGTAGGGTTTTCCAGCAGAGAGATGCGGCAGGTGGTAATAGAGGTTCCAGCTGAGGGGAACCTTTTCAAGAAAACGGGTGAGCCCGAAGTGTGGCTCAATCCTTTGATAGGTCCGTCTGAGAAAGCCAATCTAGCAAGCCACGGTGCTCTTACATGGGCCAATGAGGTCGTGCATACTTCTTTGAAGGTATGATGCAAGTTATCCTCTTTCAATTTTGTATAAGAAATTTACCATATCTGACTGGTTTATTTCTTCTAGTTTAACCTTATAGGAAGAGCTTATGAAGAGGATTTCAAACACGGACCAGGAGACAAAAGAGTTGCAGCCCGATGTTGATAATTGGAAAGCACAGTATGATAGCCTAAGGATCAACGTGGATGCTTTAGAAGAGGAAAGGAGTACCTTGAAGCGGCATATGAGACTCATGGCAGCAGAACTGGTAGTAGAGAAGGCTTCTTCCAGTCAGGCTGATAAAGACAAGAGTGTTCTGGAGTCTTCGTTCGCTGAGCAGCTGTCCCGTGCCTCGGAGGAGATTAGAGACTTGAAAAACTTATTGGGGCAGAAGGAGGAATACTCAGGCGAGCTTGTGCAATCACTCACTTGTACTCAAGAGGACCTTCGTAAGGCTTTAGATAAGTCTCAAACTTTAGAGGAGTCGAGTGTACCGTTAAGGGCCGCCCATGAAGCTGCGGAAGTGGAGAAAGACAGATTGAGAGCTGAGCTTCAAGTATGGGCAAAGGATTATGAAGATCTTGAAGAGGTGGCTGCTGTCGATGTGAGCTAGGTGTACATGAATTCTCGCCTTGACACATTGATGGAAACGATTCAAGAGGGTTTTGACCTTAGTGCTGAAATAGCTAAAACCAAGGAAGCCATGGAGAAGGCTCAACAAGGTCATAACCTCTCTTCACCTGATGGTGAGATTCTAGCCGCTCATGTCTCTTCATCCCTAGTTTCTCCCCCTCCTTCTTCCAGTGAAGTCAACCCCTCTCTTGAAGAAATTTAGTTGGTTCATCCCTCTTTTTTTTCTTTGTATCAATTGGTAGTTACCCCCAGTCCCATCGGGGGTAAATTTGGATTTCTTTAAAGTCCACAAATGACAACTTAGGGCGCCACAATGTATATAAAAAATTTATACGGCTAAGTATAAGTTGATACTTAGTTTTAGCCGTTTTAATATATTAATGTTAGTTCGACTTTTGTTGAGTTTTTGTTTCACTCTTTAAGTCTTTTGCATGCTTCATTTTTCGAGGGTTTAGTTTTACCTTCGAGTTTTGCATGTGGAATGCTTTAGACTACTCGCACCTTTTTTGTAATAGGCACGATGTCATATTAAATGTGTGCCTTTTGTAATAGGCATAATTTATGGAAGAGGGCCCTTTATAATTGACATGAAGAAGACGTCTCAACTTCATGATAATGCAATAGAGTGATAGGAATTTTACACATGTTTAAGAATGTTTCCAAGGAAAGTTTTTTGTTTGAACTTCCATGACATTTTACATGTGTTTGGTTATCATCTAAAACTCATGTTTGCAACTGTTTTTGTTTAACAAATTTGATATACTCTTGTATTTCGTAACTGTTTTTCATAGGTAACAGTTTTTTGATATTAATACAAGGAAACAACTGTTTTTACTAGTAATAGTTTTTATAAAGATCGGGGTTTTTACCCGCAATTGTTTTGGAAACAGTTTTCTAATAAGTACGAGGGAAATGTTTTCTTATTCGTAACTGTTTTTATTTGATAACAGTTTCTTGAAAAAATACAAGGATTTAGATCTTTCATCCATAATTGTTTTATTTGAGAACAATTTTTTGAATGAGTACATTGATAATGATCTTTTACCCCTAACTGTTTTTGTTACAACAACTTTGAATAAGTATAAAGATGTACATTTCTTTCTCGTGAATAATATTTTGCCTTTCAACCTGAATAAGTTCGAAGGTTTTTGCTTTTTGCATTAGGCTTTGTATTTGGATGGCTCTTTTGATTTCTTTCGATTCTGCTCGTGTCACTTGTCTTGTTGGGTAGATGGGTCTTCAGGCTCGAGCTTTTGACTTTCTGATAGTCTTCTTTGATTCGTCTTAGACTTCCATACTGTATAGTCCCCCAAGTGTTTGAGCTTTGAATAATGAAATCTCGAGCACTTGATTATTCCTTCCTTGTGGTCCTTTTCCTGAAAAAGAAAAACATTCCGGACTCGAAGGTATATAGTTTTTTATATGATGGCTGCTTGACCCTTTTAAAACATCCATCAAAAGTGTAACCCTATAGCGGGAATTGTGTTATTTCCTCGCGTCTTTGCAGGTCTAATAGCATCATCTAGTGATGGGTTAGCTTTATGCCTATCATCTAAAAAAGTTAGTAAAAATTTTTAACTGTTCAAAATAAAATCGAACGTGTGATACCTGACGAGGGGTATTATTTTCCTTTAGAAGTAATACTTCTTTAGGTGGATGGCGTTCCAGCTTGTTGGTAGAACTCTGCCGTCCATAGCTTCCAACTCATAGGCGCCTTTCCCACCTATGCCTCGGATTTTGTAAGGCCCTTCCCAGTTTGGATTTAGCTTTCCTGCACCTGCTTCTTTCGTTGATTG
>MDKI01259247.1:0-13461 GCA_005239505.1 Nicotiana paniculata
CCCATTTGTTTGAATAAGTCTAGTAGTGTTCGTCAGAACTATCATCTCTAAGAAAATTATATTCTTATGTTCGGTTTTGTGCAAAAAGCACCCCATCTTCCCCTAATTGTCTTATTGTTGTAACTTTCTAATGTGTGCTAAAACTAAATCCGCAGTTCTATTTGAGTAGTGTGCAACCCTTGAGGTAAATGAAAGATTTGTGGAACGTATGTGTTAGGAAAGTGATTAATATTAGTGTAGGTTGGTAATGATTAATTGAAATAAATATAGTATATTGAGGTGATTGGGTTGTATGGGACTCATTAAAACGACCAAGTTATGTGCAAAAATGTGAATAATGTGCAAATTTGTAGTATGAGAAGAAAGAACTATGTGTAGTTGACAAAGTGATTGAATGATTGCCAATTGTTGAGGTAACAACGTTGTGTGTGAGTTATTGGGTGATTAAAACTGTGTAATGGTGCTTGGAAATGTGTTTCGGGGGCTCTCTGACAGGTAGGTAGGTCTAATTACAAGGGGAACTCTGGCAAAATGTTTTCTGAAATATTGGAGTTAGTGAAAATCTGGAAGTTGCAAGTCATGCTTTCAAAAATAATTGATTTCCAAAACCCTCACTCGAGGACGAATGATTTTAAGGGGGGAGGATGTAAAGATCCGTAACATTTTCTCGTTTTAAAATAATGCCCGAATGAGTCCCCGAGTTGTTTTTATTGTGGAAAATTTTAAAACGAACCTAAATTGAGTAAAAAGTACCCTAGACTTAAAGAATAAAATTTTCCAGAAAGTAGGTGTTATGCGACGCACTATGCGATCGCATAACATGTATGCGGACCGCATAATGGTCGCATGCACGGGCAGATCACTGTCCCATTTGAGGTCAACTATGCGATCGCATAACATGTATGCGGACCGCATAATGGTCGCATGCACGGGCAGATCACTGTCCCATTTGAGGTCAACTATGCGATCGCATAACATGTATGCGGACCGCATAATGGTCGCATGCACGGGCAGATCACTGTCCCATTTGAGGTCAACTATGCGATCGCATAACATGTATGCGGACCGCATAATGGTCGCATGCACGGGCAGATCACTGTCCCATTTGAGGTCAACTATGCGATCGCATAACATGTATGCGGACCGCATAATGGTCGCATGCACGGGCAGATCACTGTCCCATTTGAGGTCAACTATGCGATCGCATTTCAGTTCTGCGGATCGCATAGCTGTCGCATTGTTGCCTTTGATTTTGGGAGGGAAGTTATGCGACGCATTATGCAATCGCATAACGTGTATGTGGACCGCACAATGGTCGCATACCTGGGCAGTGTGTTTCGAATTTTGGTCCATCTTGAAGGCCATTATGCGGTCGGTTCTGCGGATCGCATTCCTGACCGCATTCTTGTGCGGGCTTCTATTTTTCTAATTTTAACACCCGACCCCAATTCATTAAAAACACCCATCCCCTTCATTTTTAACCATTTTTCTGAGATATTAGAGAGAGGAAAGAGTGAGTTCTAGAGAGAGAAAGTCCCAACTTCATCAAATTGGTCTTCCTTCATCACTCAAGCTTGGAACTAATCGAGTAGAACACAAATTTCTTCACTCTAAGAGGTAAGCTTCCACCCCATTAACTCTAAATTTCCAGATTTTGTTAAAATGAAACATGGGTAGGATCGTTCATAAAGTCGGGGTTAAGAACCTTGCATGCATGTACCCAATCTACCATAATCTAGTTAAGGAAAATAGGTTGGGGTAATCTTTCACTAAAGAAGGGTTATTTAATCTAAAAAGAACACCTAGTGTTTGATAGAAAGCTCAAATGAGTTCAAGACATGTTCATGATTCCTAATTGTAAGTTTAAATGTACCGCATTATGAATTAGATTGAAGGTGCTAGAAGGCCCGATGATTTGAGATAGAAATTAAGGAAAAATCCCTATTCGAGGTATGTATGGCTAACTTTAACCTTCGTAGAATCCTCTTGTTGGGTCTGAGTATTTGGTATGTGTACCTTGTTTGGAAATATGTGAATTGATTGTTCAGACGTGTTGAGGCGTGAGATTCTATTCTCTGATTTTCCTGGTTGATTGTCATGCTACTGTGCTGTATGAAGTTGTGAAATGTGTTTGATGTGTAATGACCGAAAGATTGATAATGTGCTCAAATGTGGGAATGTGTAAAATAGTTGAAAGCCATACGTGAAAAGTAATGAAAAAGAGTATTGTGAAACAATGTAACTGAATTGAGCGATTGTGGCAACACCGTGTTCATGAAATTACTACTTGATGAGAGTTATGGTGCCTTGGGCCCAAATACATAAATTGTTGATATGAACTTGTATTCCTTGAAGTGATGATTCTTGTGATGTAATTGTTTGTGGTTGCTGTTATGAAATATGATTGTCAGGTGGGATCGAGTTATGCACCGCAACACGAAGTAATAAGGTTGATGGGTTGTGGTGATAAGGGTGACCGAGGTAATAAGGGTGGCCGAGGTAATAAGGATGAAATGTGATCGTTATCACTACTGAAATGAAAATCTATGAGATCTTGAATATGATGATGTTGAAAGGGGAAAAGGAGAGATTGTGCATCTTGTTTTATTTTGGTTGTTTCCTTCCACGTGCATTGATTAATTGGTTCTCCCTAATTGTGTATTTGCTTGATTGTACTTGGGATAAAGTTTGTTTATACATACTAGTACTATTCCACAATACTAACGTCCCTTTTTCCAGGGGCGCTACATCTTTTATATGGATGTAGTTGGGTCTATAACAGGTTGCTCAGCTCGCTGTTAGTGGTGCCTTCTCCTCATCCTTTTCAGCCGTACTGGTGAGCCCCATTTCCTCTCGGGGCCATGTGTAGTTCAGGCCTTCTTCTTTTTGAGTGTATTATGTATTGTAAGGTATAGTCGGGGCCTTGTTGCCGGCAAGTATTGTATAAGCTCCTAGTACTCTTAGAGGCTCCGTAGACACTATGTGGGTGTGTATGTATATTTTGGGCAGTGGTTGTATGTATTTGTAATCGTGGTCCGTATCGGGAAGTGGCGTATCTAATATGCATAAATTGGACTTAATGTGGTATTCACGCACTTTTAAGCTTATCTCACCGCTTCACATAAATAATGTATGTGATAAACATGGGGAAACGCGTTGGGTGGGAAAGGCAAATCAGGTTCGCTTGACTGGGGGTCACCCGGTCGAGTGTCGGTCGCGTCCCTCGAATTTGGGGCGTGAAAGCTACACTAGTAACTGTTGTTGTAAGCAAAGTCGGCCAAGGGCAAGAACTGATCCCACTGCCCTCCAAAGTCAATCACACTTGCTTTGAGCATGTCCTCCAATATCGGAATTGTTTGCTCTGACTACCCGTCGGTTTGTGGGTGAAATGTTGTGCTGATCTCTACACGGGTGCCCAACTCACTCTGTACGACTCTCCAGAAATGCGAAGTGAACTGAGGACCTCTATCCTATATGATGGACACAGGCACACCGTGCAACCGATCTATCTCCCGAATGTATATTTGCGCCAACCTCTCTGAAGTGTAAGTAGTGGCTACTGGAATGAAGTGTGCCGACTTGGTCAACCTGTCGATAATAACCCAAACTGCGTCGAACTTCCGCAAAGTCCGTGGCAACCCCACTACAAATTCCATAGTGATGCGCTCCCACTTCCAGTGAGGTATATTCATCTGCTGGAGTACGCCCCATGGCCTCTCGTGCTCATACTTAACCTGCTCGAAATATTGGCACCTAGCTATATACTCCACTATGTCTTTCTTCATCTGTCACCACCAATAATGCTTCCTCAGTTCACGATACATCTTTGTAGCACCCGGATAAATGGAATACCGCGAACTGTGTGCCTCTCTTAGAATCCTCTCTCTCAAGCTATCAACATTAGGAACACATAGGCGACCCTAAAGTCGCAGAATACCATCCTCACCAATAGAAACCTCTTTGGCACCACCTTGTAGTACCGTCTCTCTGAGAACTGCCAAATGCGGGTCATCAAACTGCCGAGCCTTGATCTGCCCCAATAATAAAGACTGAGCAACAACACATGCAAGAACCCGACTGGGCTCTGAAATGTTCAGCCTCACAAGTCTGTTTACCAAGGACTGAATGTCCAAAGCTAGTGGCCTCTTCTCCTCTGAAATCAATGCCAAGCGAACCATACTCTCTGTCTTCCTGCTTAAGGCATCCACAACCACATTTGCCTTGCCCGGATGATAAAGAATGGTGATGTCATAATCCTTCAGTAACTCAAGCCATCTATGCTGCCTCAAATTAAGATCCCTTTGCTTGAACAAGTGCTGCCAACTGCGGTGGTCGGTATAAACCTCATAAGACACCCCATACAAGTAATGCCTCCAAATCTTAAGAGCATGAACAATTGCGGCTAACTCCAAATCGTGCACAGGGTAATTTTTCTCATGGGGCTTCAGCTGACGTGAAACATATACAATAACTCATCCCTCCTATATCAATACACATCCCAAGCCAACGCGTGAAGCATCGAAATAAACTGTATACATCCCCGAACCAGAAGTAGCACCAGAACTGTTGTTGTGGTCAAAATTGTCTTGATCTTCTGAAAGCTCGCCTCACAATCATCAGGCCAATGGAAAGGAGCACCCTTCTGAGTCAATCTAGTAAAAGGTGATACAATAGTTGAAAAGCCCTGCACAAATCGACGATAATAACCTGCTAACCCTAGGAAACTCCTGATTTCAGTCACTGAAGTGGGACGTGGCCAACTCTGAACTGCCTCAACCTTCTTAGGATCCACCTTAATACCCTCTCATGATACAACATGCCCCAAGAATGATACTGACTCTAGCCATAAACTCACACTTGGAGAACTTAGCATATAGCTTCTGCTCTCGAAATGTCTGAAGCACTACTCTCAAATGCTGCTCGTGCTCCCCAGGATACGTGAGTAGATCAAGATGTCATCAATGAAGACAATAACTTAGGTTGTCATCTCCTTCTACCTGTGCTATCTTTAAGTTGTTTACCTAAGCGCTCTATTTAATTCTAAGTCGTACCCTACGCGTGCACTACCCGTCCCATGCCTATGGTCCAGGAGGCATTTGGACCTCTATTTCAGGGTGGTTCTAGACCTTAACTTAGGCTATTCAAAAAGAAAAATACTAAGCGACATACAAAAATAGTTTAGGACTCTCAAATATAAGCAAGTATGGCTCAAATTAGCCTTCTCATTTAAACAACAAATGTACACCAAACTGGTTAACATTGACAGACTTTAATTAATTGCAGAATCCTATAGGCAGGATATCTATGTGATGTTGAATGAACGAGCAGGTAGTCATGTACAAAATCAGTTTCTTAATGCGATTATTAGAACCTATATAAATTTTCCTACTGATTTTAGCATAATACGATTAAGCCTACTACCATGGTTGTTGAATCAAGTCACTGCATGGTTTTGAAGATTGACAAATACCAACCCAGTTGAACCAGGTCCATCAGGGCAAACATAGTCAAACAGACCCATTGGCATGAGAAGCGTCCATGCACAGGAGATAAACATTATATGTGAACTAAGAGGTTATCTCCTAAGCGAAAAGGTTTCAAATTGATAAGAAGATGGAGTTCGATTTTAGGTAGGACAGAATCAAGATCAAGAAAGTTGACATAAACACAAACTCTTCCACCAAGGAAGAGTTGCATTAGAACTGAACATTAACATCTCAACTACTGACTCTATAAAATGTTGAAGCATTCCTGCTGAAGAATTTACGCACAAACACATAAGTGAAACAAGAACTGAAAGCAAAATTACCAAAGCAATTTTTCAAGCAGCATCCTTGTGCGACACAAAAGCTACTTGAACCAGCTAGAAGAACCAGTTCCATCTGTTGTCTTTTGAGTCTAGTTGTTTGTAGTAGGTGATTACATATTGTATCTTTCAGCTTTATCTAGAAGCAATTGCAATAGGTACACACTGTTCAAGTTAGAGTTAACTTGAAGTTTGTCGCAAATAGCTAGAGGCTAGTTTTCCACAAAGGGATTAGAGTTAGTCTTTAGGTTTACGAAGGAGTTTATTTTCTAAATGTTGTTTGGCTCATTGATATAGTGAAGAGTTTGGGAAAATCCTACTGGGAAGTAGGTGGTGGTTTTTTCACCTTTTGAGCCAGGCATTTTCCACGTAAAAATTGTTGTGTTCTTTAAATTCTGCAATTACTTTTCCGCAAACTGTAGAAGTTGGAACACCAAGAAGAACCAGGTTCTTCTATAGAGACTGCACTCGAAAATTGGATACCACACAAATCACCCCGCCCTCTTTGTGTGGTATTGACGTATAAAACATCAATTGGTATCAGAGCAGGTTATCCTTGAAAAGGCTAACACCTTGGAAAACATCAAAATGAGTGAACCACCTGGAAACTGGGAGGATCAATCAACTGCAAGGCCACCACTCTTTAATGGCCAGTACTACTCCTGGTGGAAGAACAGGATGAAGGATCAGTTGATTGGAGAAGACTATGAACTTTGGGACATAGTCACTGATGGTCCTCTAGCCACCATGAAGAAGACTGCTGAAGGAGTAGATGTACCAAAAACTAGAGCTGACTGCACTGCTGAGGATCTGAAGAAATGGGAGAAAAATGCTAAGGCCAAAAAGTGGCTAGTTTGTGGACTAGGTCCAGACGATTATAGTAGGATTCAAAGCTGCACCACTACCAAAGAAATCTGGGATACCTTACAAGTAGCTCACGAAGGAACACCTCAAGTGAAAAGATCAAGAGGTACTATACTATACTCTCAGTATGAAAACTTCACTATGAAAGAAGGAGAGACAATCCAAGAAATGTTTACAAGGTTCACAACTCTAACAAATGAACTTAAGAGTCAGGATCTTACTAATTTCCTGGGAAAGTAAAATCACTGCTATCCAGGAATCCAAAAATATGGCAACCCTCAGATTGGACGAGCTAATTGGAAACCTTACTTCTTATGAACTTAGAAGGCAGACAATGAAAATGGATTCTCCAAAGAAGGAAAGCAGTCTAGCACTGAGAATCACTGAGGGAGCAGATCTGGAGGAAGACAAGATGTCCATGATTACCAAAGAATTCAGAAACTTTCTCATAAGGAAGAAGGGCATCTCTAGAGGTGGAAACTACAAGAAAGCAAAAGCTCCAGAGAGGCCAACCAACGAGGGATGCTACAAGTGTGGAAAGACTGACCACCATATCAAGAACTGTCCTCAGTGGGAAGTGGAATGGAAAAAGGAGAGATTTGAAAGAAGGAACTGGAAGAAGGAACTGGTCCAACCCAAGAAAACCACAACAAAAGCTATGGTTGCTGCTTGGGGGGAAAGCTCAGATGAAGAATCAGAAGATGGTGAGAATGAAGAATAGGCGCTCATGGCAATTGGCGAATCTGATGAGGAATCATATGAAGAACCAGAGGTAAGTATATCCCATCTCAAAAACAAAATAAAGTTCCTATCTAAAGAAAAACTCTCTGAGTTGCTACTTGATTTCATGGATGATTCCGAAGAAACAACCAAAGAGAAAGAACAACTCTCTAAAGACTGTGCAATGCTAAAAGCAAAATGCATGAACCTGGAAATCAGAGTAAGTGGATCTGAAAAGAAAAACACTTTCTTGTTGAACCAGGTTCATCCACTTGAAACTAAGATCCTAGAGCTAAAATCTAAAAATTTAAAATTAAGGCTAGGAACTAGTAAAAAGACTGTTGATCATTCTCATATCATGTTAGAAAAAAATGTGGGAAAACTAAAAGATAAGATGTATACTAAGGATGAACAGACAAGGACACTTAAAGAAGAACTTGGTAAAGTCAAACATGAATTAGATCGTACTTGCAAATGAAATAAATCCTCGGATGCCTTGACATGGCTTCAAGAAAATCATAGTAGCAACCGGAGAGGACTTGGCTTTGGGAATCAATTGCCCAAGTGGGATCCCAAAAGAAAGTATCTCACTCTTCCTGAAAATAAAATTTGCACCCACTGTGGTAAGGATGGTCATTACAAAATTGTGTACTGCAAAAGAGTAGGCCAGTCAAAGAAATGAGAGCTTTGTTAAAAGAAAAAACTGGTTACCAAATTGGGCGAGAAAAAGCTTAATTCATCCTTTCTCTCATAGAAAAGGACCCAAACTAGTTTGGGTTCTTAAGACTAACCCCTGATTTCTTTTTTTAGGTTCAAGTGAGAAGAAGCAGCCAAATTTGGTACTTGGATAGTAGCTGCTCAAAACATATGATAGGGAACAAGGAACATTTCCTTTCACTTGAAAATTTCAAAGGAGCAAATGTATCCTTTGGAAATGGAAAGAAAGGTGAAATTATCGGGGTTGGTAAGGTAGGTAAGGATGACACACGTTCCATTGAACATGTGTACTTGATAGATGGCTTGAAATATAGCCTGATATCAGCGTGTCACAATTGTGTGATAGAGCTAACCTGGTTGCTTTCACTTCCACAAAATGTTTTGTGATTAACCTGCTTACTGACAAGATTGTTTTGTAGAGAAAAAGAATGAATAACATCTATGTCATAGACTTGTCCACACTATCGGAAAATGAACTCACTTGCTTAAGTGTGTTGGACAGTGATCCCCTCCTCTGGCACAAAAGACTTGGTCACGCGAGTCTGAATCAGCTTAACAAATTAGTCTCTAAGGACTTAGTGGTAGGGCTTCCTAACATTAAGTTCAAGGAAGACAAAGTTTGTGAGGCATGCGCAAGGGGGAAGCAGGTAAGATCCTCATTCAAAAGCAAGAAAATGGTCAGTACCACCAGGACGTTGGAACTGGTTCATATGGACTTATGTGGTCCTATGAGAACTCTGAGCAGAGGTGGTAAGAAATATGTAATGGTGCTAGTTGATGATTACTCAAGGTTCACTTGGACCTTATTTCTGACATCTAAAGATGAAGCATTTGATATGTTCACTTCATTTGTTAGAAAAACTCAAAAACAGTTAGGAAATCAACTAGCATCAATAAGATCTGATCATGGTACTGAATTTGAGAATGCAAAGTTTGCTGAATTCTGTGATGAACATGGTATAAATCACAACTTTTCTTCCCCTAGAACCCCACAGAAAAATGGGGTTGTTGAAAGAAAGAACAGAATTCTTGAAGATATGGCTAGAACCATGCTTCTTTCTAGCAAACTACCCCATAGCTTCTGGGCAGAAGCAATAAACACTGCATGCTACATAATAAATAGATGCATGACCAAACCACTGGTAGAGAAAACTCCTTATGAATTACTCAAAGGGAGAAAGCCCAACATATCCCACCTTAGGGCTTTTGGATGCAAGTGCTTTGTGCATAATAATGACAAAGATTCCCTAGGTAAATTTGATCCCAGAAGTGATGAGGGAGTATTCTTGGGATATGCATCACATAGCAAACCTTATAAAGTATATAACAAAAGAACTATGTGTGTAGAGGAGAGTGTGCATGTTGTTTTTGATGAAAATAACACTCTTTCTGAGAGACAGGAACTAGAAGATGAGGAGCTTGGACTGATCAGAAGCAGTGAACAAATTGAAGCAATTATGGAATATGGAACAGGTGATGGACAAGGTCCAACTACCCCTAGAAACATGATAGAGGGAACTCAATAGAAAATCACTCTGGACCTTGGCCCTGATCCTGCTCCACAACAACAAGACACCATGGGATCATCTAGAAGTGAAAAATTGATGCTCAAACCACACAGATATCAAAACTCTCATACTTTTGAGAACATCATAACATATTTGACATCCGGAATCAAAACAAGATCCTCCTTGAAAAATCTGTGTGCGTTTGATGCCTTTCTATCCTTGATCAAACCAAAGAACATTGCTGAAGACTTACAGGATGCTGACTGGGTAAATTCCATGCAAGAAGATATGAATCAATTTGAAAGAAGTCAAGTATGGCACTTGGTAGCCAGACCACTAGACAGATCAGTGATTGGCACAAAGTGGGTCTTCAGGAACAAACTCGATGAGGATGGAACTGTTACAAGAAACAAGGCCAGACTGGTTGTCCAAGGATATAGTCAAGAAGAGGGAATTGACTATGATGAGATATTTGCTCCTGTGGCAAGACTGGAGGCAATCCGACTTCTTATAGCATTTGCTGCACACATGGAATTCACTCTCCATCAGATGGATGTAAAGAGTGCTTTCCTCAATGGCTATCTAAAGGAAGAAGTATTTGTCAAACAACCTCCAGGTTTTGAAAGCAAGGAGACACCTGACCATGTATACAAACATGACAAGGCCTTGTATGGACTCAAACAAGCACCAAGAGCATGGTATGAGCGACTATCGAAATTCCTACTAGAACATGGATACAAACGAGGTAAAATTGACAGTACCTTGTTCTTAAAGGAAAAAGGTAAGGATCTCCTAGTTGTGCAAATATATGTGGATGGTATCATATTTGGGGCAACCTCTGACAAATTGAGTAAGGAATTTGCTAAACTTATGGAGAGTGAGTTTGAGATGAGTATGATGGGTGAGCTAAACTTCTTTTTAGGCTTGCAAATAAAGCAAAACTCAAATGCAACAATGCTCCATCAACAAAAACATGTGAAAGAATTGCTCAAAAGATTTAAAATGGAAGACTCAAAAGAAATTGACACCCCCATATCCACAACTACAAAATTAGATGTGGATGAACCTGGTTTATCCGTTGATCAAAAGCTATACACATGGATGATTGGATATTTATTATATCTCACTGTCAGCAGACCTGATATTGTGTTTAGTGTAGGACTGTGTGCGAGATTTCAGGCAAATCCAAAGGAGTCCCATCTAACTGCAGTGAAGAGAATTCTGAGATATCTGAAGGGCACTACTGATTTATATCTTTGGTATCCTAAAGGTATTAATTTCGACCTTGTAGGATATGCTGATGCAGATTATGCAGGTTTTCTGGTTGACAGGAAAAGTACTTCAGGCATGGCTCACTTTTTGGGCTCTTACCTTGTGTCTTTGAAAACCAAGAAACAAAACTCAGCAGCCCTGTCTACTGCTGAGACTGAATATGTAGCTGCAGCCTCATGTTGTGCTCAGTTGCTATGGATCAAGCAACAACTCATGGATTTTGGTATAAAGGTTGGATGTATGCCTATTTCCTGTGAAAATACTAGTGCAATTAGCATGACGAAGAACCCGGTTCATTATAAGAGAACCAAGAACATAGATGTCAGACAACCATTTCCTAAGAGATAACTATGAAAAAGGAATGATCTCAATCGAATTTTGTGCTACTGACAAACAAATTGCAGATATTTTCATTAAAGCACTAAGTACGGAGCATTTTGAGTGAAACATGCTAGAATTAGGGATGATTAAGATCACCTAATTGAAAAACAAAAATGGATTTTTTTTATTTTTTATTTTGGCTAGAAACACTAAAATAGGTAGCTAACCAGACTAATCATTGCTCAGTATCATGACTTTACTGCCATACTCTTTTGCCATGTATTAATATGATTCCCTGTCTACTAATGATGTTTTTCTATCTTTGTAAATTGAGGCAAATTAAAGACTATAACACGATGAACCTGGTTCATCACTGCTGGTTCATCTGACTGACAAGGTACGTGCTCATCACCACACACTTATTGAAATAATTATAATAACACATGAGGAGGACTATATCTATATTGGTTCGTTTCAAATTATTAGTACTTATCCCAAAATGAACTCGTTTCAAAGAGTCCCATCGAACCTTAATTAGCCTAGATTAGGGAGTCATAACAGTCTAAACACTGACACTCCTGCAGCGATTAGACTCCCACTTGACCAAGAATTAACCGTTGTACAATTAATAACCACATCTTTAAAAGGCCATCATTACCTCCCCTCTTCAAAAGCATAACCGTCGAACCAAGTTCATCATTCCTCTCATACCAAAGTGATCAACATTCTTCTCTCCCCAAATCTTCATAACAATGTCTTCTTCACCACCCCCTGCTGCATCTTCATCAACCACCCCTGATTACGGGGTCGGTCTTGATGACAGTGGTTCTAATTCTCCATCGATACACAACTCACATTCTCTAACCAGGTCTTCGACCCCCCAAAACCCTCCAGTTCCTGAACCTATTCCTAAACCTATCCTTGAACCCACTCCTTCACCCAAATCAGTCCCAGCCGTTACACCTAGCCCCACTCCAGCCCCCAAAAAATGTAGAGTAAATGTGTTGGCCAGGAAAACAGTTGCCTCTGGTTCTCGTGCCAAAAAATTAAATGAGATACTTCAAGCCAGCAAGGTCCAGGACTCTGAATCTTCTAGTGAGTCCTTTAAATATGCAAATGAGGATAAAGCATCAGGTTCATCTGACACTGAAAAGGGAAATCTTGAAGTTGGGTCTGCAACTGAAATGACTGAAAACAGGTTTATCTTGATTGGGTCGATAGTGGATGTAGAGATAACAGATAGGCACAGAAAATTAGGAAAAATATAAACATTGAGAGAGAGGGAGAAGGGAGCTCCGAAAGGGGTTCTGGGAAGGAAGGTTCCACTCTGGCTATTTGTGGCCCCGCTCCTATGATTGTTGAGGAAGGAGTCAAAGCTTTAGGGGAAAGCAATTCTGGGGAAGCATCAGTAGGTCTGGAAAGCCTACAACAAACAGTAGATGAACCTGGTTCATCTATTGAGGAAACGTTGGCTGAGTTGATGAAAAAGTTGGGGGAGTCCTACAATCCCAAAAAGAAGAGAACTCCAAAAAGAAGAATTGGAAAAAACTCTGAGAGAGAGCAAGAAGAAGAAGTAGTCTGCCAAGGGAAAGGCAAAAGTTGGAGAGCCTGTTGAGGAAGTTCATGTTGATGACGTTGAGATGGACCTATTCCATCAGGAGGAGCAACCAACACCAGTTGAGGTTGAGACACCAAAATCCAAGAAAGCTAAGGCTTCATCCAAGAAGTCAACATCTGTGTCTGCCACCCCCTCAAAAATTGCAAAGAGGACCAGGTCTGAGTCAAAGAAAGTAAAGATTGTTAAAGATGAGGAATGGAGTGGAGAAGAAGTGGAAGTGTCTGGTGAGGAGACTGACAAACTCACAATGTTTGGAAAGCGTACTATCTTGAAGGGGAAGCTGTTTCGAGACCTTGAGGAGTCAGGGATGATTTTCCTGATGGATACCTTGGATGTACAAGGGTGGAAGGACATGGTTCTTCACCTTGAGGGAAGGCTGGCTAGAAATGAGTTGGTTGAATTTATGGCAAAAGCAGTTGTCAAAGATGGCCGGGTGTCCTCCAAGGTTCAAGGGGTTGATATCGTTTGATGCAAAGGAGTTGGGGGAAGTGCTGCATATCCCTTCTGAGGGTTATGATGATTATACTAGGCAAAAGTGGCCTAATCTGGATGGTTTGCCCTCAGCTCTTCAGATCACCAGGTTTTTCTGTGAGAATGAGCAAGAACTTGAGCCCAGGGCAGTGTTTAAGAGTGAG
>ML332792.1:0-40191 GCA_005239505.1 Nicotiana paniculata
AATAAGAAGAGCAAGAGTTTTTCCTCCAATATTGTTCTTTGTCTTCCGCATCAAATCTTTCATATTCACATTGATTCGAACTCAATAGTTCTTTGTTGGTCCTAAGAAACTTATAACTAGGTAATTTTGATACACGTTGAGATGGTATTTAACGGGCTATAGACATTCCATCTTACTTTTAAAAAGCACAACACCATAGAAAATGATAGAAATATAAAAACCGCAAAATTTATGGCAATTCATACGATAACATACCATATCCATGCTACGCTATCAATGAAATAATATCATGTAATAATTAGTTTTATCTCCATTTTTAGAATGATATTGATATGTACGGGTGTTGAGTTGATAATTTGCTATTAAGTCTTAATATTTTTCTACGCTCCTAATAGGTTACGTGTATTGATATTAACAAAACTTATGCGGTTTTGTAACTAACACCAGAGTGATATATTTAGTTGCACTTGTACATATGTAATCAACTAATATTTTTTGCCAAATTTACATATGAATGGACTCGAGTTGGAATCAGACAAAGGGTGTCTATACATGCAAGTATGATTTATATATATCAATTGATTTTTTTGATGTTAGTGACTATTAAATATCACTACAACTCCTGCTTCTTTGTAGGCATACACCATGAAATTGAAAATGACAATGATCTATTAGCCATCCTAATGAAGACATAAGTTGATCGAATTTATGTACAATTTCTGTAAAATGTTATTTTTATTCGAAAACAACTTTTTGATATGCGTGCGTTTGTAAAAAGGCGGAAGTTACAATTCTTTAAAAATATGGCACAAACTTTAAGACATGAAATATTTGTAACCATAGGCGATATTGCTCATATTCAAATTTAAACTATATGTTGTTAAATATTACAAACAAGAAAACTATTAAGTTGAATATTTGATACATTTAGTTTGAGCTTGAACTTTCTCCTTTGTAATTTTGTGTAACTCATCACACTTATTTTAATATTATTTATTTACATCATCTCAAGAAATTTATACTCATAGCATTGAATACATGTACAACACACGTGTTCGAAAATTAGTATATATATATAAGAGGGAACAACAAAACAATTACCATAAATTATAATTTGAAGATTGACTCAATCGACATTTCAGCTATAACCTACGACATGAAAAGTTAGGAACAATAAAAGCTGATATTTGACATGTAAATCTAGTATCTTTTGTTATAACTGAAAACTCACTACTCAATACGAATATAGACACGACATTATAGACACTGCATGATACAGAATACAATGATATAAAGAGTTATTAAAAAATTATAAATAAGTAAGTGTACTGATTATCGTGCATGATATAGTGTAGTCAAAATCAAAAGTGACAAGCACAAAGGAATTTACCTCCGTAGTATTGGCACTATCTGTATAGGATAAAATAGGTTATGATACGTGACCGTCCAAAAGAAAGACACGCGGAATTTAAGACGGGGATGGACAGAGATCGAACGCAATTGTTCCACTTGTCACCGGAAGAAATAACGTTCATAAATGTGTGATAAATACTTTGCGCCCACTACCATTTAATAAAGAATATTTCGTGGTATTAAGAGCGATGACCCGTTACAGAAAATTTGGCATTTATGTTCACTGTTACATCTTTATCAATGACCCTCATAATTGATATTAAAGAAGGGCACATTCTTAGGATCTCCTTCCCTAGACATAGCTATGAATAGTGAGTTCAGCTATCATTGTAAAGGATACAAATTTTCCGGCAAACTTACACTATATTCTATACAAAGTTTAATACAATCTTACTTTCTTGCTTTTTGATTTCATATTTGTTGTGCCCGGAAACCTTGTACCCGGAATTGTTGCTTCTATTTCGTCTACATTTCAAGGCTAAGTATTGCATAATTCTTCGATTATTTTATTAATTCAGGATCAAATTGGTTCACTTGTCTATAAATTACATATAAATTTAATTGTACTGTTTTACGCGTAAATAATTTGGCGCCCACCGTGGGGCCTAGAAAAATGTGCAATTAAATTAATCCTTGCCTTTTTACTAACGTGTTTTGGTTATTTTGTCTTAGAAAAAATCATAAGGAATGGCAGATAACACTGTTTATAACACGCACAACCCCGAGATTCGAGGAGATCAGCCTAATTTCGACGAGTGAACCAGTGACACCCACAATGAGGGGAATGGCGCCACACTAGTGCATGACATGCAATATCCTCGGCAGGTTTGGGAGACAGCTCCCAATGATGCTAATGAGGAGCATGTCGTTGATGCGGTAAGGGTCTTGAAGGAGCAACAGGTGATCATTCTAGGCCACCTTACACGACATGATAAGGTTATGACGGAGTTGAAGCAGGTTTGTCGGGGTCTTCGAATATTGCAAACAGACAAGATCCAATTCCTCTCGATGTTCCCACAAACCAAACAACGCAAAGGGTCGACAACAACACTCCTAGAGGTGAATTTGGCTCCGATAGGGCTGGAAGAAGTGGATTCGGCCTCAATAACGAGAACGATCCTTTTAAGAATGAACTTTTACTGTTTATGCAGGAAGTGAACGCCCGCATGGACCAAATTCCGGGTGCGCCACCGGTATTGAAAGGCCCGAACTCAAAGAAGTATACTCAATTTCCATACAAGCTAAGTGCAGCACCAGAATTAACCCCGAAGTGGATCAAAATGCCTAAAGTGCCAAAGTATGACAAAACTTCAGACCCTTAGGAGCATATTACCACCTACACAACTGCGATGAAGGGAAATAATTTAGTTCCTCACGAAATTGAATTGGTGCTGCTAAAGAAATTTTGAGAAACTATCAAGAGGGGAGCTTTGACGTGGTGTTCACTATTACCCTAGCATTCCATAGATTCCTTTGAAATGCTCGCGGATTCTTTCATCAAAGCTCACGTTGAGGCCAGAAAAGTACATTCCCGAAACGCCAATATATTCAGGATTGCACAAGGAGATTCTGAGTTACTACAAGAATTCATTACCCGATTCCAGAAGAAAAGAATGTTGCTCTCGGCTATCCTGGATGAATGGGAAGCTAAAGCATTCACCAAGGGATTGAATCTGAGAAGTTCAGATGCTTCCCGGAAACTGAAGGAAAGCCTGCTTGAGTTTTAAGCAACGACTTGGGTGGATGTCCACAACCAGTACGAGTCAAAATAAGGATCGAGGATGATCAGGTTGGCTTTCCATCGTCGACCAAAGGACGGGAGAAGAACAGAGAAAAAACAAAAGATGATTACGATACAGACATACGAACTTCGAGGGGCCGATTTTTTCCCTATGAGCAGACCGAAGGCCATGGCAGAACCTTTCGGACAGCGGATAAGTTCGCCGTTAACAGGAGGACTGATCGTGGTCGGAACAATAGATCACTACAGAATAAAACAGCGTCAGGGTCATGGGATCCTTCTTACCCTAAGTTATCGGAATACAACTTCAATGTCAGTATAGTGGAATTGGTGTCAACCATGAGAAACATCAAAGAGGCACGATTCCCAGGACCAATGAGATCTGATCCCAGATAGAGGGATCCCAACTTATGGTGTGAATACCATGGGATGAATGGCCACCGGATATGAAACTGCCGACACCTTCGGGAAGAAGTGGCGACATTATTGAAGAATGGTCACCTCAGAGAGTTCTTAAGCGACCGAGCTAAGAACAATTAAGGTCGTAACAGAGACCACGTGGATCCCTCAAAAGCAGGAGAGGAACCCCACGCCAAACGATCAATATGATCTTTGAAGGGAATGAGATTAACAGGTCACCTTCTTGGCAACAAAGAGGATGAAATTATCATAACTCATAGTAAAGGCTCCGGGAAGACGATATCACTTTTATGGAGGAGGACGCAGACAGATTGTTGCTACCACACAATGACGCACTGGTAATTTCTTTAAATGTGATAGATTTTAAGATTAAACATGTTCTAGTGGATCCAAGAAGTTCGGCTAATATCATATAATGAAGAGTATTGGAGAAAACTAAATTCACCAGAAGCATTCCGTCTACAAAGCTCCTCATTTAATATCGCAAGTGTGACAACCCGGGGAGAAATTTTATTACTCACGAATGCTGAAGGAGTAATGAAAGCAACTCTTTTCAAAGTAGTAGATGGTGATATGTGATACAATATCATTCTTGGAAAACCCTAGTTGCACGAGATGAAAGTTGTACCATTAACATATCATCAATTGCTGAGCTTTCCAACGCCTAAGGGAATTAAGCAGATAAGGGGAGATCAACCGGTGATGAGGGAGATGAATACAATTTCAATTTCCAGTAACAAAAGAAAGGAACACACGGCATATCAATTACAGTAACCAACACCTACTCCTGAACTAGACGAAGTTAGTCCGGGGACAGAGGTGTCATAATATTACCAGGTGCCGAGATATTTCCAAGTTCCAGAAGAGACAGATGCAACGAAATCCACAGCGGAAGAGCTGGATCAATTTGCATTGTTCAAAGAATTCCTAGAAAGGAAATTCCACTTGGGGACGGGAGTGCACCCGGAACTCAAGTCTGATTTTATTAAATTCCTTAAATCTAATGCCAATTGTTTGCATGGTCGCATGAGGATATGACAGGCGTCCCATTGGAGGTAGCCATACACAAGTAAATCTTGGATTCAAACATACCTCCGGTAAGACAAAAGAAACGCCTTATTTTTGAAGCTAGGAATAAATTCGTCAAAGAAGAGGTAACCCGCTTACTTAATATCAGTTTGGTCCGAGAGGTAAGATATCCAGACTGGCTTGCCAATGTAGTAGCGGTTTCTAAGAAGAACAATAAATTTCACATGTGTGTTGATTATAAAGATCTTAATAAGGCGTGCCTAAAAGACTCGTTGCCACTGCCAAACATCGATCAAATAATTGATACCACGGCCAATCACGAGTTAATGAGTTTTCTCGATGCTTATTCCAGGTACAACCAAATTAAGATAAAACCGAAAGATCAGGAAAAGACTTCATTTATAACGAATTTCGGTACATATTATTAATTTGTGATGCCCTTCGGGTTGGAAATCGTCAGAGCCATTTATCAATGGCTCGTGAACAGGATGTTTGAGAATCAAATAGGGAAAATCTGGAAGTTTATATAGACAATATGATCGTTAAGTCTTTGAATGTAGGTGATCACCTTAAACATCTGCAAGAAACTTTCAACATATTGAGGAAGCATAAATGAAACTTAATCCCGAGAAGTGTGCTTTGGGAATTAGTTTTGGTAAGTTTCTGGGATTTCTGGTATCACAAAGAGGGATTGAGTTAAACCCCGATAAGTTCAAGGCCATAGAATACATCCCGGACCAACTGTCAAGTGTGAAGGAAGTCCAAAGGCTCACGGGAACATTGGTAGCTTTATGCAGGTTCATTTCGAATAAACTCCAGAGTTCTAGCAGCCTTTGAGGGATTTGAATAAGTACTTGTCAAGCCCTCCATTGCTTTCAAAACCAAAAGAAGGTGAGGCGTTGCTAGTTTACCTAGCGATCTCGGAAGTTACGGTAAGTGCGGTTTTAGTCCGGGAGGATGAAGGTACGCAATCTCCCATTTATTATATTGGCAAAATTTTAACGGGAGCAGAAAATCGCTACCCACATTTGGAGAAACCATCCTTAGCTCTCGTAGTTGCCTCTCGAAAGCTGAGGCCCTACTTCCAGTTCCACCCGATAGCCATAGTTACTACTTTCCCTTTGCGGAACATTCTCCATAAACCCGAGATCTCGGGTAGATTGGCCAAATGGACCGTCAAAATGAGTGAATTTGACATAGAATATAAACCAAGGGCTGCAATTAAGTCACAAGTCTTGGCCGATTTCAGTCCGGGATTATTGCCTCTGGCAACCAATGAGGCAGTAATGGTGTCGGAATCGACATTGGGGGTTTGGACCTTATTTACTGACAGAGCTTCAAACGTAAAAAGGTTCGGGCTCGGAATAGTCTTAACCATGCCTTCAGGGGAAACCCTAAGGCACGCGATGAAAATGGTCCCTTTAACTAACAATGAAGTGGAGTATGAAGCTTTGATTGGAGGGCTCGAATCGGCTCGGGGACTTGACTTTGAGGTCATCGAAATCAAATGTGACTCATAGCTGGTGGTAAATTAGGTCTACGGGATCTTCAACACCAAAGAGGAACTTTTGCAACACTACATGGTAAAGGTCTAGGATCTGTTGGCGCGATTCCAGGAGTCATCAATTACTCATATCCCAAGGGAGGATAAAGCAGAAGCAAAATAATTGGAACACTTAGGATCATCGACGAAAATAAAGGGATCGGAGTCCGGGACAGTAGTACAACTGATGAACTCAGTCCTGGATGCGCATGGTTACTATTAGCTAAATTCGACTAATTTGGTCTGGGACTGGAGAAATAAAATTATCGATTATCTCTAGCACGGGAAGTTACCTGAAGACCCCAAAGCATCTCGGGCGCTGCGCCAAAGCAGCACGATATAGCTTTAAGGGAGGTCAATTGAATAGAAAATTTTTCCAAGGCCCGTTGGCTCGTGCATAGGGGCATCCAAAGATAACTATGTCATGAGAGAGGTCCATTCCAGCCCATTTTAGTGGAGGGGCATGCTATTTACTTACATCCATTAATTTGCAAGGGATTCAATGCTGATTTTGATGGAGATGACTTTATCGAGAAAGATTACTTCTTTTAGGCCAGGAGATTGATAGCGAGATTTTGAATCAACTTATTGGTCTTATGGTATATCTCAGTATCGAGGATGAGACCAAAGATCTTATTTGTTTTTCTTCTTTCATGGTTCGATATTTTGTGTCCTAGGCATAAAGGAACCACATCAGCCATCCCATATGCGGAAACCGTTCGGGCGCAGATTCCTTGGTGCTGAAGCTAGTAAGGGCATGATATTACTGCCGCATGGAACATGACGCCAAATACTTCGTACGAAAATGTGTAAGTGCCAATGCTATGCACCAGTGGTGCATCAACTGGCATAAACCTTACATTCGGTTCTGTCCCCATGGCCATTTATGAAATGGGGGATGGACATCATTGGACCGCTGCCACTGGCTCTCGAAAAGGTAAGATTTATTTTAGTTTTGACTGACTATTTTTCTAAGTGGTGGAAGCAGGTCCTTATTATAAGATCAGAGAACGCGAAGTGTTCTCTTTATTGAGGGAGAATATAATTTGCATGTTCGGAATACCAAAAGATATAGCATGCAACAATGGGTCACAGTTCATCGGTGCAAAGGTTACAAAGTTCCTTGAAGATTGAAAAATAAAGAGGATCACATCTTCATGGTATGATCCGAGCGCAAACGGTCAATCGGAGTCAATGAACAAAGAAGATGTTCAAAACCTCAAGAAAAGTTTGGAAGCGGCTAAAGGGAATTGGCCCGAGGAATTACCCGGAGTTTTATGGGCATACCGAAGAACGGCCAAGTCGAGCACAGGGGAAACTCCTTTTTTTCCTTGTGTATAGTGCAGAAGCTTTAATCCCAGTGGAAGTAGGTGAACCCACCTTGAGATATTTCCGAGCAGATGAAGAATCCAACAATGAAGTAGTGTTAGTCAATTTGGAGCTGCTCGAAGAACGTAAGGACTTGGCGCATGTAAGAATTCAGCTCAAAAGCATTGGATGGAGCGGTATATAATTGAAGAGACAACCTCCATTATTTCAAAGTAGGAGACTTGATCCTAAGGAAAGTAACTCAAAATACCCAGGAGCTCAACCCGAGGAAGTTGGGTCCAATGTGGGAAGGCCCCTACCGAGTTTCAACTATCAACGGAAAAGGTTCATACGAGTTGGAGAACCAGAATGGAGACAAGATGCCTAGCAATTGGAACGTGGCGCACCTCAAAAGATGTTATTGCTAATGAACATTATTCAATCAGAAAGTATGTGCTGCACTATTTTTCCCTTCGTTCAGTTTTCGTCCCAGTTGGGTTTTGCTGGCAAGGTTTTTAATAAGGCAGTGACAGAAAGCATACTACGAAGACAGCAAAAATAAGACCTTTAATAGCAAGGCAAACAAGAAAGAATCCACTCGGGGATGGTTAGATAATCTTTTTCTCTATAGCAAATTCTCACTGGGAAGTTAAATTTGCTATTGAGCAAAGGTTACCCGACCGTTCATGAGCACAAACCACTAGAGGGTTGTTAAATAGTCTTTTGCTTGATAGCGTAGATTCCTAAGGGGAAGTAAAGTGTTTTACCAAGTTAAGGATTATCTAGCAATTCATTGGTGGAATCTTTGAAGATACAAGACTTTCAGTGTTCCAATTCACACTCTTTGCATTCGAACACTGGGGGGCCGAGGGAGGGGGAATGATATGAGGATGACTGCCATGTCGACCGAGAAACGAAAAACTGGAAACATAATTACATCATCAAGACCGGGGACTGCGCGGCCAGCCCCGCAAAAATAAGTTGTACAAGATAGCCACAAGAATGACAATTTCTTTTCAGCATAGAAAATGCTTATGTACTTTTGAAAATAGAAGGAATTAAATGAAATTAAATCCTTTTGTTTTTATCTTGTTTCTTATCTGAAAAATGAATTAACTTTGTCATTTGAAAGTTAAACAAGTACTTCAAATGCTAGCACCGCAATGAACACGATACGTCCTCTTCAAGAGCACCGTAAATATAAGAGGTCCCTCTCTTATGAAAACCCTCACGTTAAAGGGTTGGTTTCGGAAAAATTTATGCCCATATTCAAAATTCCTTTGAGGAAAAATACAGCCGAGGACGTATACGAAAGGATGCAAAAAGTACATTTTTGCAAATACTTGTAGAAGCCTTCATGTAAAAGGGTTGATGATCTAACCAAAAATGTTTTCGGGGAAAATACATCCAAGGCTACACATAATAAGACGAATGTGCGCAAAGTTCTTAAGCAAATGCAAAGGTTAAAAACTTGCACAAATATACAAACGAAAGTAAGACTCAAAGAATAATTGAGCAAAAAGATGTCGTTATTTACAAAAACATGCCAAAACGACACAAGTACAAGAATTGGCAAAAGAAAAGAAAAGCTAAACTGCAATATCTCCGGAACCAGGAGGAAAAGAAGTGTTCGCGCCCCAGGGAGAAGTAGATGGATCCACCGATGGCTCGGCATTTTCACCAGTTTGTCCTTCAGCATCATTGTTGTCCGATTCTTCTTCAATTCCCGAGAACTCGAAACCGGAACCAAAAGGATCAGGAGCATCAGACCAAACTGGGAGTCCATTTGTAGCAGTTAACTCACACTCACGGGCCTTAGGAATTTCAGCATCAAAATCAATGATGCCGACTTTGGCCTCTTCCAAGGTTTTTGTCATCATGTTGTATATAGCGTAAGTTTTTTCAATAACGAGGAAAGTCGCTCGGTGCTTAAGTTCTTCTTTGAGTTGGGTTACCTTGGCAGAAAGGCTTTTACGGGCAGACCTAAGAGATCTAAGGATAACATCAAGGTCACTGATAGTTGAACTAAAGAGCCTATTATGCTCGATAGTTTTCCTGTACTTCTCTTCCAACTGGGCATGTTTTGCCCACGCAGCAGTAGGCTCTTCAATTTTGGAGTTCAAGGCGGCCTCTAAGTTGGTCACGCTTTCAGTGGAGGTAGCCTCACGTTCGGTTGCAGCAAGAAAGGCATTATGCACTTCGGCTAGTTGGCCCTGGGTTCGTCAAAGCTAACCCACAGCTGGCCAATTTCTTGGCTAAGGGTACCACTTCTTGCTCGCTTTGATGCAAACGAGCCTCCAATACAACAGCCTCAGCAGCTTTGGCTTCCAATTTCGAGAGGCAAATAACGACTTGGTCCCGTTCCACCAAACGTTTATCCCACTCGGAAGTAAGTTCTTCCTTCTCAAGAATCAACTTCTGAAGGCCCTCAGAGGCAAGAAAGTTGGCATACAAAGCAAGAAGGGTAGAATTTAGGATATACTCATACTGAAAATAGAAGAAATAATGAAGGAAGAAAGAAACGTACCACTATGGCGTTGTGCATGGCGTTGTTCAACAAGCACTCTCCCAAGAGTCCCCGAATCTTTTCCCAATCTTTTTCTGAAGCCAAAGGCTTCAGATAATTAGCAAGATCCACGGACCGAGATAGAAGGTTGCATCCGGTAGAAAATGAAAGAGTAACATTCCTCCTCCTTTGTGAATCTTCAGAAGGGGCAGCATAATTTTGCCCCAAATTCCTATGAACAAGGGACTGGGGAAGAGGAACACCTTCTTCATGGTCAGGTACGGTCACTGTAGATGATGTAGCAGTTGCTGATGGAAGAGTGGATGAAGATGGAAGTGATGTTGCAGTTGTTGGTGTTGGTGAAGATGGAGATGAAGTTGATGGAGTTGAAGGGGTAAAGCGACAACATCAAATGCAGTACTGGTTTTTGGGTGCTCACCATCCGAAGACGGTAGGGACCCGGTACTCAGCCCCGTAGAATCGGGCACAGCAATTAGGGCCCGAAAATAGGAGTTGCCCTTATCTATCAAATCAAACTCTCCCCAAAGTGTTGAGGCATCGTCCTCGGCTGGTGTAACTGTCTCAACAAGTCGAGCATCTTGTTGAGATGATGAGGATCACCGGCTGCTATATAGAGAAGCTTCCTCATCACTAGCTTCTTCATCATCATCAATCATCACGGTGTCTATGATATGCCCGGAAGGAGGACCGTCCATCATTGCTACTGGAGATGACTCGGGGGCATCTGTCTTCGCCCTTTTATTATTTACCCCGACCGCGGAGGAGCGTCTTCTCTTTGAATGTTTATCCTCTGGCCGCGGACTCCATATAAAAGCATTTTTTCCCGAAGCAGGCCAGAGACACCTGTTCGAGTAAGCGCCTCCTGAAATAGCCTTGCTGCATCAGCAGGATCACCCAAAACGTCCTCCTCTGGGACAATAGAGCTCGCGGGTAGACCTAGTTTCATAGACAAGTCAGAAAGGATCAATTAAGTTCTTCACATGAAAAATTGAAACAAGGTGAGTTTGAATTACCATGATTTTTGGCCTTCCAAAGATCTTCTGAATCCACTGGTCCAAACCTTTAACTACCGGTGGGATCCATCGAGTTGCTGAAACATGTGAAGGATGAAGGATCAATACGGCTATAGAAGAATATTTAGTAAAAGGAAATGTTGAACAAAGATATTACGAGTGCAATTCCAAGCGGTCGGAAAGGATGAAGTCGTTGACAGAATGATATTGTTGGTGGAAACTGCCACCCACGGTAGTTGTCATCATGCTAGACAACAGAGCATGGTGGCCACATTTGCAGAGGTTTATCATTCCCCCATGGAAGATCTTGGGAGAGTAAATATTCATTATATGAGCTAAGGTTAGCTCTTCTCTGGTCTCTTGGCACAAACTCCGAAGGCAGGCAACCGTCTCCCACACAGAAGGACTTATTTGTGCCAAACACACTTGGTAGTGGAGGAAAAACTCCACAATCACAGAATCAAGCTCTCCACTCAAAGAAAATACACCCAAAGCAAAGGGATACGTGTAAAAATATGTAAAACCCTCATTGGGTAGGGTCACTCGATCCGATAGCTCAGGAGCAATAATATCTAAATCATGGCAGCGGCAGTCTTCCTTCACAATAGGAATGTTGGAAGGACGGATGGAAGAAGGGTACCTGCTGACGGCCCATGTAAGGGTTAGCAGTAGGAAATTTCTCTTTGAAGTCTTTGGTGGTAATAAGACTTCTAGGGATGATAGAGCCCACTGATGGAGGAACAAAGTCCTCGACCTTGTTTTTTTTCTTTGAAGAACTGGTGCGCTTTGAGGAAGAAGCCATTATATGGAAGAAGGAGAAGGTTTTTTGTTTGAAAAGAGTTAGAGAAAAGATGGAGAACAATGATGCAAGTCAGATAAGGGAAGCTTATAAATTTTTGAAGTATAAGGAAGAAGGATGATGCATATAAGTAAAAATTTTGGCAGCTAAATTCATGGCCATGATTACCTCGATAATATGCAAACGTTGTGCTGAATTGTGGGATGACGCGTGTTCGGGAAATTAAATGCAGAGAGGCGTGCGTCTAATCAACTGTCGGAAGCCTTCAGAGGGAATTATAGTAATTCTTTCCAAAAGAATATTTCTACCAACTTCCCGGCAACACAAAGTTATGTCACCGGAAAACATGGGGACTATCTGTATAATGTAAAATATGCTATGATACGTGGCCGTCCAAAAGAAGGACACGTGGAACCCAAGACGGGGATGACTAGAGACCAAAAGAAGTTGTTCCACTTGTCACCGGAAGGAATAACATTCATAAAGGTGTGATAAATGCTTTGCGCCCAGTAGCATTTAATAAAAAATATTCCATGGCATTAAGAGCGATGGCCCGTTACAAGGGATTTGGCATTTATGTTCACCGTTACATCTTCATCACTGGCTCTCATAATTGACATTAAAAAAAGGCACGATCCTAGGACCTCCTTCGCTAGACATAGCTATGAATAGTGAGCTCAGCTATCATTGTAAAAGATACGAATTTTCAGGTAAATTTACACTATGTTCTATACATAGCATAATACAATCTTACTTTCTTGCTTTTTGATTTCATATTTCTTGTGCCCGGAAACCATATATTCCCAGAATTGTTGCTTCTGTCGTTTCATCTACATTTTAAGGCTAAGTATTGCATAATTCTTCAATTATTTTTATTATTTTAGGATCAAATTAGTTCACTTGTCTAGAAACTGCATATAAATTCAGTTTTACCATTTTACGGGTAAACACTATCACGAGTTTATGGTAAGAAAAAAAATTGAAATATTCACTTCTTTTATAAAAGTATTCCTTCTTATTGTAAATGGTTTTGAACTAAGAAATCTAGAATATAATTGACTTTGTTTGGTAAAAGAATTCTAAACCTAACCTGACATTAGTTACTTCTGCTTATTCGATAGGGAAAATGCATAAGATGGTCCCTGAATTTTTGTGCACCCTTGTAAGCCATCTCCCAGTAATTCTATGTTATGTAGCATACACGCGCCATCTGGCGATGGCACGTATTTAAATGAAGACTTAAGAGAGTATTTTTAGTTTTACTATAATTAATTATTTTAACCATTTTTTACGTTTAAAAACGATGTTGTTTGTAATCAAATATTTGCCCCAACCTATTTTCCTTATCAGTTCATTTCACCCACCCCGTGAAAAATTCCCAAGTCGACGAAAAAACCATAATCTCAAACCCGTCTGAAATTCTTTCTTCCCGACTAAAATTGAATTGGACCACTCCTCTCTCTACCCATTCCGGTTCTGGTCCTCACCCAAGCTGTGAAGAGTCGAACAAGCCTGAAAATGTCAGTGTTCCTCTATCTTCGCCTGAAAAGCAAAGCGAGCAGGTTAAAAAGGAAAGTTCGGTTCTGGAAGAAAATCAGGGAAAGTTGTCTTCTATGGTGGAAATATCTCTTAATGTCACACCAACGATCAGTCCATAAATAGACAAGGCAACTGTAGCAGGTTGTGATTCTACAGGTATTTTTGCTTCCCCTGTTACTGTTTCTATGGAACCTCAAGAGAGCGAGGCTATAGCGAATATGCTCTCCATTGCTGTTGAAGGGGTGGTTGTTGAAGACGATTCAGGAAAGCCTGAGTCTCAGGGGGAAGAGACTCAGCCCTCAATGAGGGAAGGAGCACTTGTGCCTTTTGAACATCCGGCACATGAATATACTACTGGGACTCCGCATGATGGACCTGATCCCTCTCCTGAGGATCCAGGTCAGGAATCATCATCCCAAGTCAGTTTTGACCCTACTCCTTACACTTTGATGTTGATCCTCTGAACATGGTAGTACCTGAAATGAAGTCTAGTGATAAAGAGGACTTAGATGATGTGATGCTAAATAGATTCATCAGGGTAAGGAAGCCAGTAGCAACTCTAGAGCCACCTCCCAAGCGACCCACTGCCCGATTGTAGAAAAAGGAGGCTCTAGAGTCTGCTCTCAAGAAAAGCCAGAGGAGTCGTAGAAAGAAGAGATTAGTCAAGGATGGACAGGTTGTGGTTGATAAGGATATTCCTGTAGTTGTAGTTGATGAGGAAGCTGAAGAGGAACCAAGCTCCTTAACTAAGAGGCCCCTGAGGAAGAAGCACTCTCTCTCTCATTCTAACATTGAGAGTCCTTCTAATTGATGGTACACCTAGTGAAAAGTTGGTGAGGAATTCCAGTGAAAACCCAGTGAAAGTCAGTGACAAGTTGAATAATGTAGAAGTGGAAGTGTCTGATGAGAATACGCAAGTGAAGTCTGTTCAAAAGTTTCAGTCCCATGGGAAGTCAGTGAAAAAAAATTGGTTGATGATGAGAAAACCAATTCCTCCAAAAAGACAAAAAGTGGTGGCATTTCTGGAAAGGAAAGGCTGAGATACCAAAAAGTGTTGTGGGGTCGCACATTTACCCCTGAAATATTGGATATGGCTGGAATGCGACAATTGGTTGAGATGTGTGAGTTTCAGCAGTGAGTACACTTGTTCAATGTGGATGTGCCAAAAGTGTATGAGGAAGAGGTACAGAGTTTTTAGGCCGACCTCTTCACTATTGAATCTGATCACATTTGTGCATTGGAGAATGGTATGGATATTGTCCGCTGTATTAGGAGAGATTCTTCAGGTTCCTGCTGAGGGTTTGTCATCCGTCCGTGGTGCATGCAGCTCTAACTTTCTAAATTCCATTGTCAAAGAAAAAGCAGCGCAGCAAGGGGAATGGGTACATGAAAAGGCACTTCTTCCAGTTTACCAGTTGCTTTTTGAGTTGGTCAACAAAGTCCTGCTTCCTCGTGCTGAAAGGAGATCCATCACCTCAAAGGCTGATTTGGTTCTGATGGAAGCCTTGGATAGCTTCAAAACTATCAATCTACCTGGTATCATGATTGAACAAATGCAGAAGGTGGCAGAGTTCAAAGACGGAAACTATGGCCTTCTTTATGGATTTCTCCTTACGCGGGTGTTCAAGTTCTTTAAAGTGCCTTTGGGACAGGCAAAAATGGGGACCAAGAAACAGACATTCTCAAAGACTACACTGGAAGAGTGTGAATGCATTGACAAGATTGGAGGAGTAGGCAGCACTTCAACTATCTCCCAGCTCATTAATGCCCAGAATAGCGCTACTGAAGAGATAAGGAAGTTGAAGGCTAGGAATGCTATATTGGAGACTCAGCTTAGTCAGGCCCAGGAAGCACCAGGTTTGTCACGGCCCGAAATCCCACCGTCGGGACCGTGATGGCGTCTAACATTGAACCCACTAGACAAGCCAAAGTTCTGGTTAACATGCTTATTTCCTAATTATTAGGCATTTAAAAAAAAGTGATAAGTGATAACAAGTATAAATGACAATGCGGAAGCTATGAAAAATAACATCTTCAAGTATCTGACACTACAAAATCCTTAGTAACACCCCAGAACTGGCACCACAAATCCACGGACTGTCTAAGTATCAAATGAACAACAGAGAACAAACAAGTTCACGACATCACCCTTCGTGCTTTACTCTCGTTCTCACCAAAACAAATGCACGGCATCACCCTTCATGCTTTACTCTCATTCTCACCAAAAAAAGTGCACGGCACCCTTCGTGCTTTTACCTCACAATATCATGGCACGACATTATCCTTCGTGCATTATCTCTCATATCATGGCACGACGTCACCCTTCGTGCTTTTAAAATCATAATATCGGCACGGCATTAACCTTCGTGCTTTTAAATATAAAATCATGGAACGACATCACTCTTCGTACTTTACACTCTCATCCTCCCCAAAAAATAACCAGAACAATAATTTGGTAAGGAAGGACCACAATACAAACCATAATTTACAAAATCTCGGCAAGAGAACAATAACAGAAATATCACCGTCCCGGCAAGGGACACAGCTATAACCAATCTCACTGAATGTACAACATAACCAAATAATCCGAACAACTAATCAACAGTGTTCACAACCAAGTATTTCCAACAATTGTATCATCTCAAAAATGAAATCTACCTCATAACACAAAGGATATCAAAGAAAAACACATATACCATAAGATATGACTCACGGTCATGCTTGACAACAAGGTATAGGTACTCGTCACCTCACCTATACATTGAACATGATAATAACACGTTGCACATATGACTCAACACCTATTCCCTCAAGTTAAGGTTAGGCCAAACACTTACCTCGACTCCAAGAATTCAAATCAAGCCTCTAGCACCGCTTTTTCTTTCGAACCTGACTCTAAATCAATAATATCTAGACATAATTGACTCAATAACATCAAAATGCTTAACAATTCAGTTCAAATGCTTAAATATAGAATTCCCAATTTTCTTTCCAAAATTTCAAAAATCGACCCCGGGCCCGCTTGGTCAAAACACGAGGTTCGGACCAAAACCCGATCACCCATTCCCCCACGAGCCCGAACATATAATTTGTTTTGAAATCCGACCCCAAAACGAGGTCAATTTTCCAAATAATCAAAAAGTCCTAACTCTACCCAAATCCCCAATTTTCTACCATTAAAACCCTAGAATTCTTGATAAAAGTTGATGAAAATCCTTAGGAAGTTGAAAGAAACTAGTTAGGGGTTACTTACCTATGATTTGGGAAGAAACTCTCTTGAGAAAATCACCCTTGGTATCCTATTTTGGTGAAGAAATGAAAAATAAATCGGGTGAAACATCTAACTTAAACACTGCCCGACCCTCGCACCTGCGGTACCTGGGTCGCACCTGCGCTTTCGCAGGTGCGGAAAATCCATTGCACCTGCGGAAATGGGCTAAGCCACTGAGGGCCACACCTGCGGAACTGCTTCTGCGAAGAATGAGTCGCACCTGCGGAATTGGGCTGGCTGGGGCTGGACCGCACCTGCGGTCTCACACCTGCGGCCCAAGGCTCACAGGTGCGGGAGCACCAGAACTGGTGCACCAGCAGTGATTCTTCAACTCTAAACACCCCGGAACCCACCCGAAGCTCACTCGAGCCCTCAGGGCTCTTAACCAATTATGTACACAACCTCAAAAATATCTTACGGACTTATTCAAGTAATCAAAACACCAAAATAACATCATGAACATCAAATTAAACCTCAAAATCAATGAAATTCTCTTAAACTTCCAAAACTTCTAAATTTTCCATTTTCGATTCGAATCACGTCAAACTAAGTCCGTTTCCCACCAAATTTCACAGATAACACATATAAGACATAATGAACCTGTTCCGGGCTCTGGAACCATAATACGGGCCAGGTATCATAGGTTTCACATCAAATCTCATTTTCAAAAACCTTTATTTTTTTCAGAAAATAATTTTCTTCAAAAATTCATTTCTCGGACTTGGCACCTCGGAATTTGATTCCGGGCATATGCCCAAGTCCCATATTTTCCTACGAACACTCCGGGACCGTCAAATCACGGGTCCGGTTCTGTTTACCAAAAATGTTGACCAAAGTCAACTTTACTCAAATAATTAATATAAAATTACCATTTCATCAATTTTCCACTTAACGACTTCCCGGCTACACGCTCGGGCTGAGCACGCACATCGAGATAAGATAAAAAGAGGCTATTACGACCTCAGAACACAGATTTAGCTAAAATTACACGGGATGACCTTTTGGGTCATCATAATCTCTACCTCTAAAACAAACGTTCGTCCTCGAACGGACATAGAATGGTACCTGAATCGGGGAAAATATGGGGATATCGGCTCCGCATATCGGACTCGGACTCCCAGGTAGCTTCCTCAACAGGGTGACCTCTCCACTGAACACGAACCGAAGGATAACTTTTCGATCTCAACTGCCGAACCTGCCGAGCTAATATGGATATTGGCTCCTCCTCATAAGTCAAATCCTTTTCCAACTAGACATCGCTGAAGTCAAGTACATGAGAGGGATCAGCAATATACCTCCGAAGCATAGATACATGAAACACCGGGTGCACGGCTGACAAACTAGGTGGCAAAGCAAGTCTATAGGCCACCTCTCCCACCATGTCCAGAATCTCAAATGGACCAATGTACCTTGGGCTCAACTTGCCCTTCTTTACGAACCTCATCACTCCCTTCATGGGCGACACTCGAAGAAATACCCGGTCTCCTATCATGAATGCCAAATCACGAACTCTGCGATCCACATAATTCTTTTGCCTGGACTGAGCTGTGCGAAGTCTATCCTAAATGATCTTCACTTTGTCCAACGCATCCTGGACTAACTCTGAACCCAATAATCTAGCCTCTCCCGGCTCGAACCACCCGACTGGCGACCGACACCGCTAAGGGCAAAAACTGGTCCCATGAACCTCCAAAGTCAATGACACATGCCCGCAACATATCCTCCAAAATTTGAATAGTACGCTCGGACTGTCCGTCCGTCTATGGATGAAATGATGTGCTCAAATCAACCCGTGTGCCCAACTCACGCTAAAATACTCTCCAGAAATGGGAGGTAAACTGAGTACCTCGGTCAGATATAATGGACACGGGCACACCATGCAAGCGAACAATCTTCCTGATGTAGATCTTTGCCAACTTCTCTGAAGAATACGAAATCGATACAGGAATGAAGTGTGTTAACTTGGTCAGCCTATCCACAATAACCCACACTGCATCAAACATCCTTTGAGTCCGTGGGAGCCCAACTACGAAATCCATGGTGATCCGCTCCCATTTCCACTCGGGAAGCTCAATCTGCTACATCAAAACACCAGGTCTCTAGTGCTCGTACTTAACATGTTGACAGTTCAAGCACCGAGCTACATATGCTACAATATCCTTCTTCACCCTCCGCCACCAATAATGTTGTCGCAAGTCCTGGTACATCTTTGCGGCGCCCGGATGAATGGAATATCGGGAACGATGGGCCTCCTGCAGTAACAACTCACGAATACTATCAACATCGGGTACACAAATACAATCTTGCATCCTCAAAACTCCCTCATCATCAACTGTGACCTGCTTGGCACCTCCGTGCCGAACCGTATCTCTAAGAACACATAAATGACGATCATCATACTACTTGGCCCGGATACGATCATACAATGAAGAACGGGCCACAGTATGGGCCAAAACACTACCAGTCTCAGAAACCTCCAATCTCATGAACCGATTGGCCAAGGCCTGAACATCCAAAGCAAGCGGTCGCTCTCCGACTAGTATATAAGCAAGACTACCCATGCTGGCTGACTTCCGGCTCAAAGCATCGGCCACCATATTAGCCTTTCTCGGATGATATAGAATGGTAATATCATAATCCTTCAACAACTCTAACCACCTTCTCTGCCTCATATTCAACTCTTTCTGCTTGAACAGATACTACAAACTCATATGATCTGTGATACTTCACATGACACACCATACAGGTAGTGTCTCCAAATCTTCAACGTATGAACGATGACTGCTAACTCTAAATCGTGAACTGGATAGTTCTTCTCATGAACCTTCAACTGACGAGAAGCATAGGCTATAACCTTGCCATCCTGCATCAACACTGCACCAAGTCCAACTCGTGAAGAATCACAATACACGGTATATGGTCCTGAACCTGTGGGCAAAACTAACACCGGTGCCGTGGTCAAGGCTGTCTTGAGCTTCTGAAAGCTCACCGCACACTCACCTGACCACCTGAACAGGGCACCCTTCTGAGTCAACTTGGTCATCAGAGCTGCAATAGATGAAAAGCCCTCCACAAACCGGCGATAATAATCTGCTAAGCCCAATAAACTCCGGATCTCTGTAGCTGAGGTGGGTCTAGGCCAATCTTTGACTGCTGAAATATTCTCGGGATCCACCTGAATACCCTCTGACAATACCACATGGCCTAGAAATGCAACCGAACTCAACCATAACTCACACTTGGAAAATTTGGCATACAACTGACTGTCCCTCAAAGTCTGGAGGACGACTCAAAGGTGTTGGCCATGCTCCTCACGGCTACCGGTGTAAATAAAAATATCGTCAATGAAAGCAATCACAAATGAGTTCAAATAGGGCCTGAACACTCGGTTCATCAACTCCATAAAAGCAGCGGGGGAATTTGTCAACCCAAATGACATCACCAAGAACTCATAATGCCCATACCGAGCGCGAAAGGCTGTCTTAGGGACATCAGACGCCCTAATCCTCAACTGATGGTAGCTAGATCTCAAGTCAATCTTGGAAAACATTGTGGCACCCTGAAGCTGGTCAAATAAATCATCAATCTTCGGCAAAGGATACTTATTCTTAATAGTAACCTTGTTCAATTGTCGGTAGTCAATACACATCCTCATTGAGCCATCTTTCTTCTTAACAAACAACACTGAGGCATCCCAAGGGGAGATGCTAGGCCTAATGAAGCCTTTATCAAGCAGGTCCTGCAACTGATCCTTCAACTCCTTCAACTCCTTCAACTCTGGCGGGGCCATACAATATGGCGGAGTAGAATTGCCAACTCAATACAAAAGTCAATATCTCTGTCGGGTGGCGTACCCGGCAGGTCAGTAGGGAATACCTCTGGGAACTCATGAACCACGGGCACAGACTCCATAGAAGGAACCTCGACACTAGAATCATGAACATAGGCCAAATAGGCCAAACAACCCTTCTCGACCATACGCCGAGCCTTTATATATGAAATAACTCTACCGGAAGAATGACTTGGAGTCCCTCTCCACTCCAATCGAGGTACTCCCGGTAAGTCCAAGGTCATTGTCTTGGCATGACAGTCCAGAATAGAATGATAGGGAGATACCAATCCATCCCCAATATAACATCAAAGTCAACCATATCAAGAAGAAAAAGATCTACCTGAGTCTCCAGACCACCAATAACCACTAAGAATGAACGGTAGACTCGATCTACCACAATAGAATCACCCACCGGTGTAGATACATATACAGGAGTAGTCAGGGAATCGCGGGGCATAATCAGACAAGGAGCAAAATATGAAGACACATAGGAGAATATAGACCCCGAATCAAATAAAATCGAAGCATCTCTACTGCAAACTGAAACCAAACCTGTAATGACTGCATGAGAGGCCTCAGCCTCAGGCCTGGCAAGAATATCATAGCATCGGGGCGGAGCCCCTCCAACCTGAACATCTCTAGGTCGACCTACTGCGGGCTGACCTCTACCTCTCATAGCCTGTCCTCCACCTCTAACTGACTGGCATCCACCTCTGGAACCTCGACCTCCACCCCTAGCTGGCTGAATGGGCGGGGGTGCACCTGGTGCGGGAATCATAGCACGGGAACCAGATGCTGAGAACTACTAGAAGCTCGGAGGCTATACCTAAAAATATGCCTTGGATCACCACAAGAGTAACAAAACCTCTGCTACTGAGGCTGCTGACCCTGAAACTGTCCATGTCGACCAAAATAACCACCCTGAAAGCTCGAAAGCGGCAACGCACTAATAGGAGCTGTTGGTGCACTACGGGATACCTAGAGTGCTGACTGGAATGGTCTAGGAGGATGACCTCTGCCAAAAGAATCTCTGCCTCCAGATGAGTCACCACTAAATTGGCCGAAATGACGAGGTCTCTTGTTAAACCCCTGACCACTGGCTGGTGATAAGATCATCTTAATACGCCTGGCTACATCGGCCGCCTCCTGAAATGAGATATTAGTACCTGTCTCCCTGGCCATTTGAAGAGACTGAGCTAGACCCTCAATAAACCTCCTTACCCTCTCATGATCGGTGGAGAGTATCATGATAGCATGTCGGGCCAGAGTAATGAACCTGGTCTCATACTGTGTAACAGTCATAGATCCCTGCTGGAGGCGCTCAAACTGTCTCTGAAGAACCTCCCTCTGAGTAACTGGTAGAAACTTCCCCAAGAATAACTCGAAGAACTGAGCCCAAGTCAAAGGCGAAGACCCAGCTGGTCTGGTCAAGCAGTAGTCTCTCCACCAAGTCTTGGCGGTACTAGAAAGACAGAATGTAGCAAAATCAACTCCATTGGACTCCACGATGCCCATGTTCCGAAGAACCTCATAGAAACTGTCCAAGAAATCATGGGGATCCTCTGATGGTGCACCAGTAAATGTAGTAGAAAATTTCTTGGTGAACCGATCCAATCTCCACAAAGCATCGGCAGACATGGCTGCCCCCTCAACTGCATGTGCCACAGAACCCGGCTGAGACGCTCCAGCTGCCTGAGGTGCTGGAGTTTGGAGCTGAGGAGCTAGCTGCTCTAGTGTGCGGGTAGCAGGAGTCTGGGTCCCTCTCCCAGCCTGAGAGACAACTGGTGCAGTAGGAAGAAGATCAGCCTGATCCACGCTCTCCATAAGGCCCACTAAATGGACCAGAGCGTCCTGAAGAACCAGGGTGGCAATGAACCCCTCTGGGACCTGAGCTGGTCCGACTGGAACTGCCTGAGCAGGAACCTCACCGGCAAAGTCTACTTGTGGGTCATCTACTGGGGCTGCTTCTCTGGGTTGAGCCCGGACTCTGCCTCGGCCTCTAGGACGGCCTAGGTCTCGTCCTCGACCTCTCGTAAGAGCTGCAATAGGAGTATCGGGCTGCTGATCGGTAGATGAGGAAGCACGCATTCTCTCCATCTGCGAGAGAATAGAATAGAAAATCAGTTAGCATTTAGAATTCAAACCGCACGACGGCGAAGGAGAAATGTGAAGTTATTCCTAACCTTGCAGCCTCTGGGGGATAAGTACAGAAGTCTCTGCACCGATCCCTCAGACTCTACCAAGTTTGTTCGTGAATTTGTGAGACCTAAGCAACCTAGTGCTCTGATACCAACTGTCACGACCCGAAATCCCACTGTCGGGACCGTGATGGCGTCTAACGTTGAACCCGCTAGACAAGGCAATGTTTTGGTTAACATGCTTATTTCCTTATTATTAGGCATTTAAAGAAAAAACAATAAGTGATAACAAGTATAAATGAAAATGCGGAAGCTATGAAAAATAACATCTTCAAGTATCTAATACTACAAAATCCTTAGTAACACCCCAGAACTGGCACCACAAATCCACGGACTGTCTAAGTATCAAATGAACAACAGAGAACAAACAAGTTCACGACATCACCCTTCGTGCTTTACTCTCGTTCTCACCAAAATAAATGCACGGCATCACCCTTCGTGCTTTACTCTCATTCTCACCAAAACAAGTGCACGGCACCCTTCGTGCTTTTACCTCACAATATCATGGCACAACATTATCCTTCGTGCATTTNCAAATGCACGGCATCACCCTTCATGCTTTACTCTCATTCTCACCAAAAAAAGTGCACGGCACCCTTCGTGCTTTTACCTCACAATATCATGGCACGACATTATCCTTCGTGCATTATCTCTCATATCATGGCACGACGTCACCCTTCGTGCTTTTAAAATCATAATATCGGCACGGCATTAACCTTCGTGCTTTTAAATATAAAATCATGGAACGANCCCTTCGTGCTTTTACCTCACAATATCATGGCACAACATTATCCTTCGTGCATTTCTGTCATATCATGGCACGGCGTCACCCTTCGTGCTTTTAAAATCACAATATCGGCACGGCATTAACCTTCGTGCTTTTAAATATAAAATCATGGCACGACATCACCCTTCGTGCTTTACACTCTCATCCTCCCCAAACAATATCCAGAACAACAATTTGGCAAGGAAGGACCATAATACAAACCATAATTTACAACATCTCGGCAAGGGAACAATAACAGAAATATCACCGTCCCGACAAGGGACACATCTATAACCAATCTCACTGAGTGTACAACATAAACAAATAATCCTCAACCGAACAACTAATCAACAATGTTCACAACCAAGTATTTCCAACAATTGTATAATCTCAAAAATGAAATCTACTTCATAACACAGTGGATATCGAAGAAAACACATATACCATAAGATATGACTCACGGTCATTCTTGAAAACAAGGTATAGGTACTCGTCACCTCACCTACACATTGAACATGATAATAACACGTAGCACATATGATTCAACACCTATTCCCTCAAGCTAAGGTTAGGCCAAACACTTACCTCGACTCGAAGAATCCAAATCAAGCCTCTAGCACCGATTTTCCTTTCGAACCCGACTCCAAATCAATAGTATCTTGACATAATTGACTCAATAACATCAATAAATGCTTAACAATTCAGTTCCAATGCTTAAATATAGAATTCCCAACTTTCTTTCCAAAATTCCAAAAATCGACCCCAAGCCCGATTGGTCAAAACACGAGGTTCGGACCAAAACTCGATCACCCATTCCCCCACGAGCTCTAACATATAATTTATTTTGAAATCCGACCCCAAAACGAGGTCGAATTCCCAAATAATCAAAAAGCCCTAACTCTACTCAAATACCCAATTTTCTACCATTAAACCCCTAGAATTGTTGATAAAAGTTGATGAAAATCAATAGGAAGTTGAAAGAAACTAGTTAGTGGCTACTTACCTATGATTTGGGAAGAAACTCTCTTGAGAAGATCGCCCTTGGTCTCCTATTTTGGTGAAGAAATAAAAAAGAAATCGGGTGAAACATCTAACTTAAACACTGCCCGACCCTCGCACCTGTGCTTTCGCAGGTGCGGAAAATCCATCGCACCTGCGGAAATAGGCTAAGCCACTAAGGGCCGCATTTGCGAAGGTGCTTCCGCACCTGCGGAACCGCTTCTGCGAAGAATGAGTCGCACCTACGGAATTGGGCTGGCTGGGGCTGGACCAAACCTGCGGCTGATTATCCACACCTGCGGCCCAAGGCTTGCAGGTACGGGCGCACCAGAACTGGTGCACCAGCAGTGATTCTTCAACTCTAAACACCCTGGAACCCACCCGAAGCTCACCCAAGCCCTCGGGGCTCCAAACCAATTATGCACACAACCTCAAAAACATCTTACGGGCTTATTCAAGTAATCAAAACACCAAAATAACATCATGAACATCAAATTAAATCGCAAAATCAATGAAATTCTTTTAAAGTTCCAAAACTTCTAAATTTTCCATTTTCGATCCGAATCACGTCAAACTAAGTTCGTTTCCCACCAAATTTCACTGATACACATATAAGACATATTGAACCTGTTCCGGGCTCTGGAACCATAATACTGGCCCGGTATCACAGGTTTCACATCAAATCTCTTTTTCAAAAATCTTTATATTTTTAAGAAAATAATTTTCTTCAAAAATTTATTTCTCGGACTTGGCACCTCAGAATTCGATTCCGGGCATACGCCCAAGTCCCATATTTTACTACGGACCCTCCGAGACCTTCAAATCATGGGTCCGGGTCCATTTACCAAAAATATTAACCAAAATCAATTTTACTCAAATAATTTAACGGCTTCCCGGCTACACGCCCGAGCTGTGTACGCATATCGAGGTGAGATAAAAGGAGGATTTCACGGCCTTGGAACACAAATTTAGCTAAAATTACACGGGATGACCTTTTGGGTCATCACAAGGTTCTACCAGTTCTTCAAACTCAGAGGTTGCCCGTCTGACCAAAGAAAACGCTGATCTCAGCCAACAAGTTGAGGACCTGAAGGAGAAACTGATCAATTAGCAAATGTCCGACAATGCCCCTATGGATCTTGTTCTCAAAACTCTTGCCGCCTCTTCCAACCCCTCTTCCTCTAGTGTCCCCTAAGCATGTCCCCTCAGTGACCAGTTTTTAATATATCTCTTTTTAAGTTGTTTTGATGATGTTTGTGGTATTTGTTTTGTTCTTTTTTGGTTGTGGATGGAAAACATTTATGTTGCTCCTGCTGTAATAGTCCAACAATGTTTAATGCAAGCTTTCCCTTATTTTGCTACTAATGCTAATGCTTTTCTGCATATGTTTTCTATCATGTTTGTGTGCATACAATTGGCATGAGTTAGCTATGCTAGACTTCTTTACGTTGTTTTATTGTATGCGTTTTTAATGATGTCAAAAGGGGAAAGATAAATTGAGAATTAAGAAGAAGCAGTGCACAAATTAAGGGGGAAGTACAAACTCAAAGGGAACTTTGTGAGGTTCCTGGTACATTATCTGGTTTTTGTGGCTCTTTGCAGGATTATCAATTTTTAAGTTTGTCATCATCAAAAAGGGGGAAATTGATAGGTTATAAGTACCTTCATTTTATGTTTTGATGATCTAACAAACTTATTGTCAAGAACCAGATAAGGAACCTGATGCACTCTTGGTACACAGCCTAAATACCTGACTCAATCTAGAGAGAGTTGTCAGAACTTCAGAAGATAAAGAATCAACACAGGTAACAAATGATCTTGGGTTCCCCTAGCAACAGTACGAAGTCAACTCTCCACAGCTGGAAAGTGACTGACTGCACTGTACATGCAAATAGTACAACACAGTGCAACAGTCATTTCCATTGGGAAGGACCTTGTACCATTAAGTGCTTACTTCATTCAAGTGATGCCATGTATGTTGTATTAACATTAATCCCATAACAAAACATCACTTGAACACTTGAAAATTTATTCAAGCACTCCAAGTAATTGATTATCAAGAACAATAATTCTCAAGTGCATCAAGAACAAAGTACACCGCTGCTACGGACATGTTCCTACATCAAGTCTTTGTATGTCCTTAGTAGAGTTGTAACTTTGTAATAGTTCTTCATTGTAATTCTTACTTAGCTTGTCTAGAAGCATTGATTAGGAAACTCTTGTAAACCATAAACTTCAGTGTTCGTGCCGTGGCTAGAGTTAGTCATGTGTTGAAGTCTTTTTAATATGTGTATTACAAAGTGGCTTGTAATAGGAGAGTTACAATTTAGTGAGGGATTGGAGTTAATTCATAGGTTTCATAGTTTGTAATCTAAAAGGTTGCTCATAGTGAAGTTGAGATCCTACAAGTGTAGGTCATGGTTTTTAATCCCATTGAGTCGGGAATTTTCCACATAAAATTTCCCTGCGTCATTTACATTCTGTTGTACAAGTATAATCCATGGAAACTAATATAGAACGTGATTTCTATATAGTTTTGTGGATCCTCATATTCTGTCGCATTGCATTTAGCATAGACAACAGTGATGAACATATTAGTAGTACTCACCCCATTCTGTATTGTGATTGTGATTTGTTGGTCATCTGCATTAATCACTCTTGTTTGATAATTACCTGACCACATGAGCCAGATTTGCCCATTTGTGTTGGAGATGCAGTGTCGTAACTTGAGATACCTCATGTATTTATCAATCTTGTTCATGCTGGAAAACGGTTCCATAATAGCTATGAAATCCACTTTTTTGATGTTGACAAGTTTTTAAAGCCTAGGCATTGCTTTCTTAGTGTTCACTCCTCTAATATTCCAGAAGATTGCACTAATCATGGAAACATGGGAAGATTCCAAAAGTTTTTTAAGCCTAGGCATTGCTTTCTTAGTGTTCACTCTTTCTTTTTGTTTTGGTTTCTACATTTGGTGACAGGTGAGAAACCATCCCCTTCCTCTTTATCATGCACAGTATGTAATTGATCTTTTGGAATCACAACAGTGACTCTGTTGGGGGAAGTTACTTCATATTGTTGTTGAGTTTCTCTCCTCATTGAGGCTGCTTTTGTGTGGGCTTCCTGTTCTTCAGGGATAAATTCGACTGCCAGGAAAATTCCTGGTAGATTCTTGATGTCTGAAGGGACACTAATGGATTCATTGATATACATCTGCCAGTCAGGAGATTTGTCTGATTTTATGGCCTCAATATTGCTTGATTCTTATGCTGCTTCTACATTCTCATTTTGACTTTCATTCTTGGTCACATTAGTGCTTCCTTCATCTCCATTTTGTATCTTATCCTCACTTATGTTAGTGTCCATCTGAGTATTCATTTGCAATTTGTTTTCTTGTTGGTCATTCATAACAGATTCTATAACTACCTTGTTGTTGGAGTTACCAGATATCTTGACATGTTTGAATGTCACCTTAGACTTCTTTTTTGGAACTCTCTTATGTCTTCTAACTTTGATTTTTTTGGTAGTTATTCCCTTGATGCTTTACATCCTTTCCTGAATTTCCACTCTGTTCTCATCAATTGGCTGTTCTTCCTTGCTGATTTTATTCTGCCCTCTTTTTTGTTGTTCTGCTTTATACCGTGTCCCTGTTTCCTCTGAGAATGCAATTCCAAATTTATTCTGCTGACTTCCCCTGTTTCTGCTTTTTTGTTATCAGTCTTTTCCTCATTTTCTTTAGTTTCAATATTCCCTCCCTTGTCCTGTTTTGCTTCCTATTCTTTCTTTTCCAGTTCCCTTTTTCTATCCAAAACTCTACAATCCATCATATTATGCCCAAGCTTTCTACAGTGTTTACAAGATTTTGGAACCCCCTCATATTCAAGTTTTTTAACAAAACCTTTTTGTGAGGCATCATCATAGACTTGACCAACATAGACCGAATATGGTTGTTGCTTTAGAAGGTTGATTTCAATTCCTACCTTAGTCATGCTAGGTCTGGTCTTTCCTTTTGCTGCCAGGTCCATTTACAGTGGAGTCCCAACAGCGCTGACCGCCTGTTTAACATACTGCTATGTGTGCGTATGAAAGTCTTGATAGCAGTACCCATATTGGTGCCACTGGAAGATCTTCTTCAGGCTTGAAGTCCGGAAACCACCTTTGTAGCCACATTTGTTGTCCCTCAATTTCAATAACCTTCTTGTACCAAACAAAATTGAAATCATCTTCGTTGGTGAAATCTAAGAAGACATTGTAGTTATCATAAACCCCAATTTTGACCAAGTCTTTGATAGAAATTAATTCTTTGAAATTTGACCTAATTCGGTCAATTTGGGGCCTAGGTTTGAGGACTATTCCAACAATTGTGAGCCTACACTCATCTGCCATGATGTCGTAGTAATCCAACGCCTTGAAAAGGACTGCCGGCATTCCATTGTGAGTGGTGTGTGTTACAACGACAGATTCTCTTGCATGCTGATTTGGAAGTTCTAGGAATTGTTTGGAAGAGGAAATTTTGTTTGCATAAGACATTTTTCTATCAGATGGTTCAGGGTTCTGTTTTATTGGGAGGTTGAGGTTGGACTGGCAATCCAGACATGCCAGTGGGGCGCCGTCCGGTGGATCCATGAAGAAGGAGCGTGAAAGCACTCGCTTATGAAGTAGCCATTAGATAGCCATTTCTAGAGAGGGAAGAGAGAGTTTAAGGTGCATATAACTTCAAACCCATTTAATGAATTGTAGTAAATAGCCCTTACCTATGCCTATTCTTGATGACATCTTTAAATGGATATGATTTTGAGTTTGTTGCAGATTAAGTCACACGATATAATTGTGGGTACAGGTATGTTTTCCTGAAAGGAGTTATGTGAAGTCAGATAATTAAGCAGTCGTCTAATCTGCATAAAACATTTATCATCTTTTGAAGTATTTATTCAGCGACTTTACTCTAATCTCGCCATTTGGTAGAGTGGGTCGTTTCTAGTTTCATTGAATTCTAGCTCCCTTTGAAGTATTTATACAATGGTAATTACTTGTTGAAAAAAAAAACAAATAGCGGGCCTGAAATAATTGAAATGAAAGAAATAATGGGACTATCTCCAATTTATATGTAATCACTTCAATTTTCTTCTATTTTAAAAAGGAATATTTACCCAAATAGTTAGCCATATTCATTATTTACTTTTCTTACCCATCATGAACTAATCCAATAGTTTCACTCTGGGATCAATTAAACCCATAACTTTTATCTTAGACCTGAATTTTCATTATAAAATTTACTAAAATTATAGAAATATTAAGCTAAACTCATAATTCAAACAAAGTTATGACTTCAGTAGTTGAAATCGGAATCTTGAATCCACAGAATTAAAATTTTGGATCCGCCTCAGCTAGCCTGTGTACATGGATTATACATTAATTATATACAATCATATACATATTACGTATAAATTATAAATATATGTGACTATTTATGTTAATTCTTCCTTGTATATCTAAAACTAAGAAGTCAAATTGAAATTTGGTAAAAATTGAATTGGACTGAACAATGAACATCATGTTATAAATGAGATGATGAATGTAATTGAGATGAATACATTTATTTGTCCATTTAATCGTACTTTGTATTCATATACTCAATTAAGAAGTACATTAACTTATAACCTTTGAATGTACAGTCAAACCTCACTATAACATCCTCGTTTGTTCCGAATGTTTTTGGATCTTATAGTGAAATGTTGTTATAGAGAATATATATTATAACATAATATAAAATTTGGTTCCGAAAAAGCTTGATTTTTATAGAGAAGTGTTGTTATATAGGGATGCTGTTATAGAGAGGTTTGAGTGTATTTGTACCTTTATAAATAAGGAACTTTGAAAAACACACCAAGAAGAGAAATAACAAAATCATTCCCCCTTATATCTCTTGTCTTTATTTCTTGTTCAATATTATTATATTTATCATTTATTTTATAACACGTTATCAACACGAGTTGCTCAAATCATAATTACTTTACCTGCTCCATAAGGCTCTAATTTCATTCCGGTCTTTTGAAGTTGAGTCTACTTCTTCATTCGTTTTCACTATGTCGAATTTTTCAAAGCTTGAATTTGTGGCACTTGACATCTATGGGAATAATTATTTGCCATGGGTACTTGATGCTGAAATTCACCTTGACGCTAAACGTCATGGTGACACTATTAAAGAAGAAAATGAAGCATCAAGTCAGGATAAAGCGAAAACCATGATTTTCTTTCGCCATCATCTAGGTGAAGGGTTAAAAAGTGAATATTTAACATTGAAAGATACATTTCAATTATGGACTAGTTTGAAGGAACAACTTGACCACCTAAAAGCCACGGTATTGCCAAGAGCTTGTCTTGAGTAGATACACTTACGGCTACAAGATTATAAAACTGTAAGTGAATATAATTCTATTATATACAGAATAATTCCCCACTAAAATTATGTGGGGAACCTATGAATGATGAGGACATATTGGAAAAGAATCTTTCCAATTTTCATGCCTCAAATATATTGCTCAACAACAATACCGTAAAAAAGAGCTTTAAGAAATATTCTGAGTTAATTTCATGCATTTTGGTGGCTGAACAACATAATGTCCTTTTAACATAAATCATGAAGCCCGCCCCACTGAATCAGCTCCATTCCTAGAAGCTAATGTGGTAGCGATAGATCTAAAGTCTGAAAGAAGACAAAATAATTATCATGGTCGTATGAATATATGTGAGCATGGTAATGAGCGAAATAAAAATCGTCATGGTGGTAGTCGGTATAAACAAGAGAACAATTAGGGTTGTGGAAATAATCCTTCAAAAGGCAAAGCCAATATTTATCACCGATGTGGTATGTGGGTAGGAACATATCGTACCCCTGAATATTTTACCAAGCTTTAATCAATCCTCCATCAAAAAAAAAAAAAAACAAAGGCACACTTAATATTACAAAATGATATTGAGGAGGGCCGTAAAAGAAATGATAAATGTTAAGGAAACACAATAAGTTTATACTGGGAAATCATGAGGCATGTTCAGATGATTATGATACATTCTAGAAGTGAATGTGGCCGTATGAAATAAACTAACGAACACAGATACACTCTTGATTGTTGAAATCTCACAGATCACCTTTAAAGAGGTTTGAGAGAAATAAAAAGGATAAATAACATTATGCGGCCACATGATTATGTCATTGGTCGCGATTATTAAAGGGAAAAAGTAAAGCAAGAAACAGGTCTTGCTTATAATGATTTTGACCATGACAATAATGATAATGAATTTCTCCATGAAGGAGATGATTCACCATATGGATTACAGATATGAATATGAAAGATTATCCATTTTTCATGCGGCTTGTACTACACAAGTAGTGTAGTCGAATCACATGCCATAGTAAACCATGGGTTACTAATGATTTTATTATTTGGCATGACTGGTTGGGTAATTTTGGTTATAATATGATGCAAAAAATAATTGATAATTCACATGGTCATTCGTTGAAGAACCAGAAGATTCTTCAAACTAAAGAATTCTCTTGTGATGCATGTTCTTAATGCAAACTGATTACTAGACCATCAACAATGAAAGTTCGGGTTGAATCTCCTACATTTTTGGAACATATATAGGGTGATGTATGCGGGCACATACACATTCCGTGTGAATCGTTCAGATATTATACGATTTTGATAGATGCATCTACAAGATGGTCACATGTGTACTTGTTATCAACCCGCAATTTTTCCTTTGCGAGGTTATTGGCTCAGTTAATAAGATCAAGAGCAGAGTTTCCAAATTATGCAATTAAGACACTCTGTCTTGATAATGCCGGTGAATTTACATCCCAAGCCTTTAATAATTATTGTATAATAACTGGGATAATAATTATTATCCGATTGCATATGTTCATACTCAAAATGGTATAGTAGAATCATTAATCAAACGCCTCCAAATAATTGGTAGACCAATATTAATGAAAATAAAATTTCTCATCTCGTATGTGATAATTCTATTTTGCATGCCGCAACTCTTGTTTGGATCAAGCTGGAAGTTATTATAAAGTCTCTCCATTACAATTGGCTTATGATTAGAATCCAAATATTTCTCATCTTAGAATATTTGAATATGTGGTATATATTCTAATTGATCTACCACAATGCACAAAGATGAGTGCTCGAAGAATATTGAATACATATTGGTATATCCAACATTAGGGGGAGAAAATAAGCGGCTGGAAAAAGAGATAAATTAAAATCATAGTCTCCGAGATATCAAGTTACGTTTTCATCAAGGGAGAAATATGTGATGCGCTATTTTTTTCTTAAGTAAGATTTTATCCCAATTGGGATTTCCTGGTAAAGTTTTTAATGAGGGAGCACTCAATGTATATTACAAGATGTGTGTACTCTTTTTACTTCATTAGACTTTTTTCTATCGGGTTTTTCCTAATAAGGTTATAACGAGACACATTATCTTTTAAATGGACATCCTAGGGGAGTGTTATAAATGAGATGAATGCATTTGTCTGTCCATTTAACGTATTTTGTATTAATATACTCAATTAAGACGTACATTAACTTATAACCTTTGAATGTATTTGCAGCTTTATAAATAGGGAACTTTTGACCCTATGAAAAACAAAAACACTCACCCTTCTAGGTGTGTTTGGAAATACAGAAAATATTTTCTATGTAACGATTCGACCGGTCGTTTTGCGTTATCGGACCTCGTTCCCCTAAATGAAACTTCCCATAGCGGATTTTTATGATTTATGACTTGCGTGGACTGGTGGTCCGGGATTCGGAGGTTCTTAGAGTGCTATAGGAACAATTGGTTCCTTAAGGTTGGCCTTTAAAGCCAAGTTTGACTTCGGTCAACATTTTGGGTAAACTATCTCGGAATCGAGTTTCGTCGATTCCGGTAGCTTCGTGTGATGATTTTGGACCTAGGCGTATGTTCGTAATGGGTTTCTGATGACCCGAGGGCATTTCGGCGCCCCATATTGAAATAAGAAGTTCCTTAAGTTCTTGTTTTGGTTTGGGACGTGTTTTGGTGTTATCGAGGTCCGAATGGAATTTCGAGACAGGGAATAGTTCCATTATGTGAATTATGACTTGCCTGCAAACTTTGGTGTCATTTAGAGTTGTATAGATCAGTTCGGTGCGTTGTTAGCGAAGTCTAGAAAACTTAAAGTTCCTAAGTTTGGTTCTTGGGGTTTTGAGGTGTGATTTTGAGTTTTAGCGTTGTTTTGGGTATTCCGAAGGCTCGAGCGAGTCCGTATTATGATTTGGTACTTGTTGGTATATTTGGACGGGGGCTCGGGTGGGTCCAGGTGCCTCCCGGACACCACACGAGGCCAAAAACCAGCTGAACACAGGTGCTGGTGCACCGGTGCTGGTGCACCGGTGCTGGTGTGACCGCAGGTGCGGTTGCCCAGTCGCAGGTGCGGGACCGCTCATGTGGTCCCTAGCATCGTAGGTGCGAACCCCAGTGTCTGGCCAATTCTCGCAGGTGCGAACAAAGTTCCGCAGGTGCGGTCTCCACTCCGCAGGTGCAGGCCCAGGCTCCCCAGTTCATTTCCGTAGGTGCGAGATTTTGCTCGCAGGTGCGAGACCGCAGGTGCGGTCCTCGAGCCGCAGGTGCGAAAACACTGTCCAGACAGTGTGTTTTTATACACGGGTCATAACACATTTTTCTCATTTCTTCTTCTTCCTTGGGGCGATTTCCACCATTGTTGAGGGGCTAACGACCTGGTCATCTAAGGTAAGTAAAATTTACTCCAACATTAGCTTCATGCATGGATTTCTAGCTTAATTAACTACCTAAATTAGTGAAAAATCAAGAATTGGGTAGTAACCTAGAGCTTGCGATAATTTGAGAATTTACCCGTGAATTTTCTATGAAAGCAAGTAAGAATCGTATATTAATGATCCTTAGGCTTTGGGTGAGTGTTCCCTTCGAGAATTATTGGAATCCGAGCGTGCGGGCCCGGGGTTGGATTTCAGGAATTCTTCAAGAATGTTGAATTATTGAATAAATAGGATAATTTCCCTACTTTGAGCATGCATTGATGTCATTGTACCGTATTTGGCTAGTTGCGAGTCCTCGGGTGTAGAGTTCAGAGATTCGGGTGCATCCTTGGTCTGAGGGGTAGATTCGACATAAGGTGAGTCTCCTTTCTAACCTTGTAAGAGGGAATTGTCCCCATAGGTGTTATATATGTTGTGTGTAATTATTTTGGGGGCTACGTGCGTACAACATGACTAGAGTCCATACGTAGCGACTATTATATCATGTCGGGTTGTTTTAGGATTCACGAGCATGCCATTACGTGCCTTATGTGTATATTTAGCAAACTTTGAGTTGTTTATCATCTTTGAACCGGTATGCTCATTATCTTTGAACTAGCATGCAAATGGTAGAGAGTTGCCTCTGAATTTTCGGTGAATTAATCTTTGTTGCAAGTATAGCCTCTACTAAGCTTATTGACAAATCCGATATATATATATATCGGATTTGTCAATAAGCTTAGTAGAGGGGAGCTTTATGTTAATTATATATATGATTCAGCGCTCGAGTCGCAGGTATGATTCGCAATCGAGGGGAGATTTATGTTAATTATATATATGGGTCAGCACTCGGGTCACAAGTATGATTCGCGATCGAGGGGAGCTTTATGTTAATTATATATATGAGTCAGCACTCGAGTCGCAGGTATGATTCGCGATCGAGGGGAGCTTTATGTTAATTATATATATGAGTCAGCACTCGAGTCGCAGGTATGATTTGCGATCGAGGGGAGATTTATGGTAGTTGTATATAAATGTGTCAGCACCCGAGTCGCAGGTATGGTTCGCGAGCGGGGGAAGTTTTACGTCCTTTCAGTGTCTAGATATTTCCTTATGACTCCGGCCGGTTGTCCTACCCTTGTGTGCGCTTGGGCTCTTGGGTACTGTTTTCCATTGATATTGACTTGACATATATTTGGGGGGGAAAGGAAATTGTACATTGTTTGCTTATTTCGTAGTTACCTGGTTTTTCTGTATTTGATAGATATTTGATGCTTACTGTCTCACATGTCTACTGCATTCTGTATATCCTATTTCACATTATTATTGTTGGACCTTAGTGAGTGTCATGTCGATCTCTCGTCACTACCTCTTCGAGGTTAGGCGGGATACTCACTGGGTACATATATATTTATGTACTCATGCTGCACTTCTGTACTTAATTGTACAGGTTCTGAGGCTGGTGTTTCTGATTATCCGACCGGAGCTTGACTTATCTTCTGGACCGGACTCCACGGTGAGTTGCACCCCCTGACGTTCCTCAGCTGTGCTATGGAGTTATCTTTTTGTTTATTTCTATCTATTCCTCTCAGACAGCAGTACAGTTTTGTATCATCTTTTGTACATTCTACTAGTTCGCCTGTTGACTTGTAACACTAGTTCCTGGCACGCACATAGTAGATTCTTATTTTGGGACTGTATATATATATATTGGATCACGCTCATTTTTGTTGTATGTATTTAAATTGGTAAATGTTTTCGCTTTTATTTAAATGAGCTAAGTTTAAAACTTTGGGAAATATGTGGGATTGGCATGTTAATAAGGAAAATCTCACTAGTAAACAATTGTTGGCTTGCCTGACTCCGGTGTTGGGCGCCATCACGACCCGTGTGGGATTTTTGGGTCGTGACATTCTATTTTCCACGAAAATATTTTTTCGGAAAATAAGTAGTAATTTTACTCTTTTTTCGGTGTTTGGTATGCAAATTAAGAAAAATAACTTCTCATGAGTATTCATAAATAATTTAGATGCAATAAACATAAAACCATAAACTTTCAAACCAACAACCTTCCTAACCCATAAATTTGATAAAATTCTGAACCGCTAAACTTTTAAACCCGTATACTTTTGAACCCGTAAACTCTATAATTTTAGACCCGCAAACTTCCAAACACATAAACCTCTGAACTCATAACTTTGAAACTTGCAAAATTTTGAACTTGTAAACCGAAAAAATGAAAAAACCAGCACTGAAAATATTTTTAAAAAATTTTGCCACGAGGATGGGGGCGGGTGGTGCAAAAAAATAAAAAAACAAAAAATTGAAAATACAAAAAAAGGTTAATTTTTTGTTGCGGGGGGAGCGGTGGAGGGAGGGGTGGGCAGTGACGTAAAAGAAAAAAAACCGTTTGAAGAGGGGGAAGGGGTAGGCCAGAGAATGGGGAGGGGGTTGAGGTTAGATGTGAGAGTAAGTAGAGTATTTGGAAAATATTTTCCTAAATTTTTCTAGGGAAGTTTTCCTCCAATTTCAGTAAAATATGATATCTAGCAAAATATTTTTCAAACTATTTTGTGCAATCAAACAGTGGAAAATGGGAACGAAAAATGTTTTCTGCCATGAAAAACACACCCTTTGTCTCTTGTCTTTATTGCTTGTTCAATATTATTATATTTATCTTGTTATAAAACAATATAAGAAGAAGATGAGTATTGCAGAGAAAAATAGAGAGAGAGAGAGAGAGAGAATTCTTCTTGCCTGGGATGATTTACAATGGGATAAGACCCCTATACTTGTAGGGAAAAAATGACTTAGCCACAAAATAACAAACTCTCTAAAAGATAGACATTCACTCTAATTACAATTTTATTCATAACACTTCCCCTTGAATATCTACTCAATAAATAATGTACCTCATTAAAATCTTGACTAAAATAAAACCCAGTGAAAAAAATTCTAGTAAAGGAAAAAGAGTACACATGTTAAATAATACGCTTTTTAGTTGCCTCGTTAAAAACCTTGCAAGGAAAACCCAGCTTGTAAGGGAAAAAAATTACAACGCGTATTAACTCCCCCTGATGAGAGTATTAATTCACATCCTTGAGCCTTCGCATTCCAATCTTGTACACTATCTTCTTGAAGGTTGACGTCAGTAGAGACTTGGAATAAATCAGGCATATTAACTCCAATGAATATGTTGCACCTTGGAAATACTTGCTATCACATTATCATACTTATAGTTATATCAATATATTACACTTAGGATGTAGTACTTCATGACCAAGAATTCTATATGCTTTAAGCAATTTAAATCCTTCAGGTATTGTCATATAAGTTAAGTCATACAAGCCATATGAATGAACTTTTGTGATGACCCAAAGGGTCATCTTATAAATTAAGACTCCACTCCAGGCTCATTATCCTTAAAAAGATTCATTTTATTTACCTCGAGTTGCGTGTGCAGTCCGAGAGTGAAATCGGAAAGTTTTTATGTGAAAATATGAGAAATAATAATTTTTAGAATTTAAAATTTGGTTTTAGTTGACTTGGTTCAACATTTTGAGTGAACGGACTCGGATCCGTATCCCAACGATCCCGGGAGGTCCGCAGTAAAATATGGGACTTGGGCGTATGCCCGAAATTGAATTCCGAGATCCCTAGCATTAGAAATTAATTTTTGAAGAAAATTGTTCTGCTGGATTTTTAAGGAAATAAATAAATGAATTAATCCTTGAACTCATTGGTATCGGGCCCGTATTTTGGTTCCGGAGCCCGGTACAGGTTTGTTGTGATATTTAAGTCCTATATGTGAAATTTGGTAAGAATCACAATTTATTTAATGTGATTCGGACGTCCGGTTGAGAAATAGTGAAAGTTAAGTGTTCTTGAGAAAAATGATGAGTTTTGAGGTTAAATTCATAGTTTTAGATGTTATTTTCATGATTTGATCGCACGAGCAAGTCCGTATGATGTTTTTAGACTTGCGTGCATGTTTGGTTTAGAGCCCCGAGGGCTCGGTTGAGTTTTGGATAGGCTACGGGATGTTTTGGACTAGTTAAAGTTGTTGTTTTTGCTGTTTCTGGTGCACATTCGAGTTGTGCTTCGCGTTCGCATTGCTTCACTCACGAACGCGTAGAGTATAGGTGCACTTGGGTATTTTTTTTCTTCGCGAACGCGAAGCACTGATGGGTTAAAGTTTCGCGAACGCGTTCTAGCCCATGCGAACGCTTACTCTATGTGAACGCGGCCACCTGGTCGCAAAAACGAAGGCCACTGGGCCTAACCCTATGCGAATGCGGACCATTCTACGTGAACGCGAAGGCCAACGGACCTGACTCATTGCGAACGCGGCAAGCCCATCGCGTGATGAAGGCCTGCCCAGTCATATAAAACAGCTTTTAAAAATCGGGCAGAACCTATTTTCTTCATATTTTCGAACTACAAAGACCTAGAGGCGATTTGCTTCAAACAAATTCATCCCTAAAGATGCATTATATGCATTTCCAGCCAGACCCGAGGCGGAGTCCTCCGATGCTTCACACAAATTCATCCATAAAGTCATTATATGCATTTCCAGCCAGACCCGAGGCGGAGTCCTCCGATTCTGTTATCACAGGTACCATTTCAGTTTGTAATAAAGATGCTTCAAATTTGTTTGATCCGGGGTCTAATTATTCTTATATATCATCCTATTTTGTCTCGTATTTGGTTGTGCCCCGCGATTCTTTGAGTGTCCCTATTTATGTGTCTACGCCGGATGGGGATGCTATTATTGTAGATCGTGTGTATCATTCGTGCGTAGTCATTATTGAGGGTCTTGAAACTAGTGTAGACATGTTGCTTCTTGACATGGTCGATTTTGATTTCATATTGGGCATGGATTGGTTGTCACCTTATTATGCCATCTTGGACTGTCACGCCAAGACAGTTACTTTAGCTTTGCCGGGATTGCCTCGGTTAGAATGGAAAGGGACTCCTGGTCATTCTCCCAGCAGAGTGATTTCTTATGCCAAGGCTCGTCGCATGGTTGAGAAAGGATGTTTGGCTTATTTGGCTCATATCCGTGATTCTGATGCTGGGGTTTCTTCAATAGAGTCAGTGCCTATTGTTCGGGAGTTTCCTAAAGTGTTTCCTGCAGACCTGCCGGGGATGCCACCCGATAGGGATATCGATTTTTGTATTGATGTTTCTCCGAGCACTCAGCCCATTTTTATTCCTCCATACCGTATGGCTGATGCAAGGCTAGAATGCATAGTTTAACATGTAATATACCTTACATTTGAGGTGCGTTAATGATAAAAATACCCTTTTTATGTTCTTAATGGAGTTTATTTCATGTGTAGGTGAATTGGAGATGGAAACGGAGCTAAAGGTATGCAAATACGTCGAAAAATACGCTTAAGGGTCGAAGAGGAAACACCCGGGCGATAGCCGGGCGCCAGAGTCCAAAAGCCTGACCCAACTTGGCGTTAGCAAGGCTTTAGGGTTGAATCGCCAGCCCTACCCTGGCGTTAGCCAGGCGTTAGGGTTGAAACGCCAACCCTACCCTGGCGTTAGCCACGCGCCAGGGTCCAAACGCCCGGGGTCCCAGGTTCAGCCAATTCTGAGTTTTGACGAGTTTAAGTGTTTCCCGGTTGAAATAGAAGTCTCCTACACGTTTAGGGTTCTCCCTGAACATATAAATAGACTACTAAAACACAACTGGAGGGGATTCGAAGAAGAGAGAAGAGATTCGGAAGGCATTCGAAGGATTCAAGGAGAGAAAACCATTGAAGTGCCAAAACATTGATTTCTACATCTTGTATTCATTACTTTATATTTCAATTATGCAATTTATTTTAGTTTTGATTCTTATAAACATGAGTAGCTAAATTCTTTAGTATAAGGTTTTGGTAGAACCCGTTGGGGATGAATTTAGTGTGATATTAATATATTTTGGTTGATTAATCTCTTTTTGTTCAACTACGTTCTTGTTGTAGTTGATTGAA
>ML332794.1:0-18002 GCA_005239505.1 Nicotiana paniculata
ATAATAGGGAGACAACCAGTCCATACCCAATATAACATCGAAATCTACCATAATGAGTAGTAGAAAATCAGCTCTGGTCTCAAAACCACTAATAGCAATCAAACATGACTGATATACGCGGTCCACAACAAGAGAGTCTCCCACCGGAGTAGAAACATAAACAGGGGAACTCAAAGAATCCTGGGATATCCCCAGAAGTGAAGCAAAATAGGAAGACACATATGAAAATGTAGATCCTGGGTCAAATAATACCGATGCATCCCTATGAAAAATAGGAACAATACCTGTAATGACTGAATCTGAAGCAATGGCCTCGGACCGGAAGAGCATAGTACCTGGCCTGGCCTCCCCCTCTAGGGCGACCTCCACCTCGAGCTGCATGAGGTGGTGGGGTAGCAGCTGGGGATGGAAGAATAGCTGGAGGACCTGGTCGAAGACGTGGGGCTTGATAAGTCTTAGGGGGTGCACCCTGATAAGTCTGAGGTGGTGCACCCTGATAAGTCTGAGGTGGTGCACCCCTCCTCGCTCTGGGGTAATCTCTGATCATATGATGAGGGTCACCACACTCAAAGCAAGCCCTCGGAGGACGTGGCGGCCGCTGCTAACTCTGAACTGGCCTGTTGGACTGGCCAGTGATAGCACCTCGAGCAGGAGACACCTAAGATATTGGTGATGCATAATAAGGCTCCTGAGGTCTAGGAGGAGTTGTAATACCACTGGCTGCTGGGAGAGCTAAATGAACGGGGCGACTCACAAAACCCCTACCATAGCGTGCTGCTGGTGCACGGGCTCCTGAAAAATGACCAGTCTCTCGAGACCTCTTGGCCTCTCTCTCCTCCCTGTCTCGGGATAACATAGTCTCAATCCTCCGGGCAATACTCACGGCCTGCTGGTAAGCAATATCGGTCTCCAGCTCCCTGGCCATGCCGGTCTGAATACTGGGGTGGAGTGCCCCAATAAAGCGTCGAACCCTCTCTCTGACAGTGACAACCAAAGCTCGTACATGGCGAGCCAAATCGCTGAAACGGACTGCATACTCTGACACAGTCATGCTACCCTGGCGTAGCTTCTCCAATTCCGCACGCCAAGCATCCCTGAAGCTCTGAGAGACAAACTCAAGTAAGAACATTTCGGAGAACTGAGCCCAAGTAAGTGAAGCTGCCGCGTCTGGGCTATTAAGCTCAAAGCACGCCACCACTGATAAGATGCTCCACTCAGCTGGAAAGCAGTGAAAGAAACCCCACTCGTATCCACAATACCCATAGAGCGGAGAATGCGATGACACCCCTCAAGAAAACCCAGGGCGTCATTCGAAGCTAGTCCGATGAACTCAGGTGGGTGGTACTTCTTGTACCTCTCAAGTCGGAGCTGCTCTGCCTCAAGAACATCTATCCTAATCTCATGCTATGCTGGAGCTGCTGGGGGCATAGGAATATACTCTAGAACCTGCCCAATATGAACCCTCTGCTCAGGAGTACGGGCTGCGGGAGTTTGTGTCCCTCCTCCGGCCTGGGATGTAGCTGGAGCTATCGGGAGTAGTCCCGCCTGTGACACAATACTGAAGGAACTCAAGAACTGAGCCCCTCCAACTGTAGCTGGAGTAATAGTAGGGACCTCCTGTGCCCCTCCAACTGTAGCTGCTGGGGGATCCTCTACCTCTGCTCTAGCTGGTGCTCGGGCTGCACCGCGTGCTCGTCCTCTGCCCCGGCCTTTGCCTCTGGTGGCTCTGACTGGGGGCTCGGGTGCCTGGTCATCAGTACGTCCGGTACGGGTACGAACCATCTGCAAGCAAGTATAGAATAGAGTTTAAGAATTTGAGGACAGTAAATAGCACGATAAGGAATTCCAAAAAATTTGATTGTTCTTAACAGTTACATAGCCTCTCGAAGATAGATACGGACTTCTCCGCACCGATCCGCGAGTCTCTAATAAATCGGCTTGTGACTTGTGACTCCTATGAACCTAGACGCTCTGATACCAACTTTTCACGACCCATTTTGCCCTCCGAAAGGTATCCTGACGGCACCTAGTCGTAGCCTAAAATTTGCGGAAAATGATAGAATCAATAAAATAAAGACACAAAAGAACTCAAGTAGATATAACATAGTTGCTCAGCATATACACTTTCACTTCCCAAAACCCGGAATGTCACTATAGTCACAAGCTCTGTACTAAATGTAGCTCTATACAATGAAACAGTGGAAAAATACATAAGTCTTCTATGCCTATACTAGAGAAGAAGGGGACTCGTGGGATTCTACGGACGCGGCAGAATTACCTCGCGGTCTCCTGACAGCTGCTAGAACGACTCCTAGCCACGATACTGGGTGCTGGTACCGGGATCTACACATGGGGAAAACATGAGCAGGAAAGGGCATGCGTACTCCACATTCGGTACTCCGTAAGTGCCAACCTAACCCCAGTCAAGTAGTGACGAGGTCGGGTTAAGGACCTACTGAGTTTTTAAAACAAGTCAATCTACAATTTAAAACAGTGAAATATATATAAGCAATGATAAACAGGATTAATATAAACTGGAAGAATTAATAACAGAAAGAGAGCCCTCGGCTCAGCACAGCATATATCTCAATAGTAAATATGCAATACAGTACACGGGGAAAGCTCCCGTATCTCAGTCCGTAGTCCCAATTTAAATATGCTATGCAGTATAGGGGGAAAGCTCCCGGGTCTCCGTCCGTAGTCCCAATTTAAATATGCATTTCAGTACAGGGGGAAAGCTCTCGAATCTCGATCCGTAGTCCCAAATTAAATATGAAATGCAGTACAGGGGGAAAGCTCCCGGATCTCGGTCTGTAGTCCCAATTTAAATATGCAAAGCAGAAGTATGTCGGATACGATTTAATTAAACAGTCCAGGAAAACAACATGCAAGAATAGAGTAAAGCTACCTAAGCATGGTGCAACTAGTAGCAAATAAGAGGAAATCAAGTAAGGACAGGTAGGCATGCTTACTCTTAAGCTAACTACTCAGTTAAGACAGGAAACAGTAATATAGGGATGAAAATGAGTGATTTCGTGGAAGTAAAAACAGGATTTTAGCAACAATGACCCATGTACGCACTCGTCACCTCACGTACACGGCGTCCACGTAACAAATCAGTATAAAAATACCTAAGGGGAAGTCCCCAACACAGAATTAGGCAAGCCACTTACCTTGACTGCGCTAATCAACTCAATANGATTGCATGGTGTAAATATCACTTCAAGGGAACAAAATAGCTAATTATTTTTAAGCTAATACGCGAAATTGAAATTCGCCCAAAAAGTCCCTCGGGCCCACATCTCAAAATCGGGTAAAATTTATATTTCCCGAACGCCCATTCGCTCATGAACCCACTCGAACAAGAATCAACAAAATCCGACGTCTAAATCTCCCTAAATCCTCATATTTCTACTTGGGGAAATTTATCCCAATTTCATGGTTTTTCATCCAATTTCATTGATTAGATTGAGGAAATTGATAGAGATTATTGATATACAAATGGATTAAGGTTAGAAAATGTTACCTATGATTCTCCTCTTCAAATACCGCTGAAAATCGCCAAGTTCTAACCTCATTATCGATTTTGGAATTATGAATTTCAAACCCTCGGATTTTTGGTATAACCAGCCCAGATGTTGCGCACCTGTGACACTGGGATCACACTTGCGGTGCCGCACCTGCGGAAACACAATCGCAGGTGCGGAAACTCATTAAACGGCCTAGGGTCGCACCTGCGGTGGCTGGGTCGCAGGTGCGGCTCCGCACCTGCGAATACTCTTTTGCGCCTGCGAGTCGGGCCACCTAAGCTACGTCCGCACGTGCGTGCACCTCCTTCGCACCTGCGTGTCCTCACCTGCGAAAATACTGTCGCAGGTGCGAGACACCAGAACCAGAATGGTTCAGCTGCTCTCAAAGTCCCAAACTCACCCGTTGGGCATCCGAAATAACCCCGATGCCCCCGGGACCCCAACCGAACCTACCAACTGACCCTAATACCTTGTTCAAACTTGGTCGAGCCTTAAAAACACATCTCATAACATCAAAATCATCAATTATGCATAGATTCAAGCCTAAGAACTTATGAAATTTCTAAAATCCACATCCAATGCCGAAACACGTCAAAACTCATCTGAATGACCTCAAATTTTGCACACATGTCACAAATGACATTACGGACCTGTTGTCGCTTTCGGAATTCCATTCCGAGTCCGATATCAAAATTTTTCCTATCGGCCGAAATCGCCGAAATTCTAACTTTCACCAATTCAAGCCTAAATCCACAACCGACCTCGAAAACACATCCCGAACACGCTCCTAACCTCGAAATCACCCAACGGAGCTAACGGATTTGACGGAATTCCATTCCGGATCCGTCTTCACGCAGCTCTAGCTATGGCCAGATTTCTAAAGCGAAATTCTACATTTATGGAGTATATGTCCAAAATCACCTCGGATTTCATCACTCAACGCTCCGACAATTTTCAATAACATAAATAGACATGGGAGAAGCGGATAGGGGATCGGGGCGCTAATTCTTAAAACGACCGACCGAGTCGTTACAATTTAATAAAGATAGTGAATGTTGAATGGAAAGTGGGATCCATCTAAAGAATTTAATAGCTTATAACCATATATACATGCAAACAATGCACTAACATATTTGAAATGACCAAACCTTCTCTTTTCTCTTTTCTATAATAGAAATATTACTAACCTAATCTAATTGAAAAAAGAAAACATAGTCTATGAGACAAAAACATAACAAATGGTATAAGGCTAGCTATAAATGATTGAAACTTTAAACGGCAATAAACTTACGCTCGTTTATTTAATTTAAATAACTTTTTACTTTCTTGTATTTATTCGAGATTTAGATGGTCAAACAATCACAAGGCAGTTTGGCCGAGCCAATTTGAAGAAAAACAAACATTTTCCTTTTCAAAATATATTCCCTAATTAGTGCAAATATTTAGTCCTTCGACATATATTCTTTGATGCAAAAAATAGATTTCAATATTAAAATGCCAGCCTAACTGTACATACCGAGTTTACTAGTGAAGCAAAATACTAAAAAATATTTCTTGTTTGGTAGGGGTACCATGCCGGATACTTTTTTATGTAAATCAACCTCGTAAACATTGGTGATGAACATTAACCACAAAGACACGCAACTCACATTCCAAAAAGCTTACGAGGTAACCTCCCTGCAATCCAAGGTGATTTTATTAGGATAGCACATTGGATTCGAACTAATATAAAAAATTTTTGTGTCATTTACTTTATCGCTTTTATATTATATTTTGCATATTTATTGTTTATTGTGATTCGTACTAACAGTTTTATGCAAGTTGTCTCCGTATTAATCGACTAGGTTAGAAGAATAGTCGACTAAAATATATAAAGGCTATTCACCCTCCCCCAAAACCTCCCTTGTACTTTCAGAATTAAATGTGCTACGTGGATTTGTCGGACCTTGACGCATGTCAATAATGGTGAAAAAATATGACGACATCATTCAGCATCAGAGGTTTTACTAGCATACCTCTCAGTACAGGGATAGTTCGTATTTCCCTAAGAAATAATGCAAAGAATATTCCGAAAATACATGAATTAAAGAAGTCAATTAATACCGAAAAAGTCAGGATGTGATATAATATTCAATCAGTTACAAAACTACAGAGTAACGCCATAGAAGACATGTTGAATAAGAGTAATGGACGGACGAGATTTTTAGAAAGCAATTAAGGGTAGTTTTACTATATATTATGACTCCATTGAGAAATTCATCTCCTACATTCTGATTGTTGTACTCTCACTATAAGAAAAAGCATTATTAGGGACGAAAAAAACAGTCGCTAAAAGTCTGATTCTGGTTTTTAAAGATCAATAGCGACAAGAAAAATCTGGTCGTCGCCCGTCGCTATAGGCTCTGCCATTAAAGGTCAATAGGACAAGATTTTTGCGCTGGTCCTTAAAACTTATTAGCGACTGCTTATGTACTGGTCCCTGAAACTCTTTTGGGACCATGTTTCTAGTCCTTAAACACATTTCACGAGGAGTTTGGGTATTCCTCAAAAGTCATTTGCGACCAAAAATCTGGTCCTTGGCCACAAAATGTTGCACCTAAATAATACATGCTCTTTTCCAGTCACGTTTTTATGAGATATCATACAATTTTTAATATAGACAATCAAATTCATATAAATAAAATTACCAATAGAATTAAATTGAAGTTCAGATTAACATTTCCATAAGAAATATATTGTTTACAAGAATATGTAGTCACGATACACAACTCATTAGCCAAAAAAGCCAACATCCGTAAGAACATAATAAAATATTTTTCTAAACAATATTAGCAAAACATTAACTAACTTGTCCACTTTTTCAACGCATTCCAACTTCCATTTTGACTTGTAAACAGGAAGTCTCCAAATCCTGGAAAACATAAAAAATAAAATTTATTTAGAAAACAAAAATGCGCACAACTTCAGCTCAGTGGATGTTTTACAGGCTGAAAAGATAATGTTTATCAATCGTCATTCAGCAAGAAAAGGATAACTCTCTTTTGTATGGAGAAAGAAAATGAAAACTTTGATTTCTAATACATCATCATCCATTAGATAAGGAAAACCGAAAAAGGGGAAAAGGATGGGAATTCAAGCATGTTGACCAAAACGCACCGGAACCAATACCCAACATAGATATACACAAATGATATATGAATAGATAGAAATATAAGCAAAAAGGAAGAGGAAAAAAATAAGAAAAATGATCTGTTGATTGCTAAACCATCAATACAATAAGATCATTAAAATATAGATACAATGTACTATTTTTCAATAGTTAAAGTTAATATGTTTGAATTGTTAAAATGTTTGAATTGTTCAATGTTCTTTCTTATAAGACATTATCAACTGAAAGTAGTTCTAGAGTCTCATAAATGAACATCAAATTTGCATTACAAATGTATTTGGTATATTATTGGGTTATTACTTATAGTACTCTCACCTAATGTAGCAACTTTTTAAAGTGTCATGTCAGTTTTCTAGCTCAAATTGTTATATATTGAACTTGTAGTACAATTGTAGTTGTTCATAACTTTTAAAACATGTTATCATTTTATTCAAATATGCATTACTGAATATCAAAACATATATTGCAAAAAATATCCACATAAAAAAGATTTTTAGAGTGTAATAGTAGTTGGGATGAAAGATTGTTAGTTCTAAGGCTCCAACGCTCATTCATCCAATTAGTCGAACAGATGGCGTGCAATTATAAGTATATCTATGAAATTGAAGTCTGGATTAGCCACTCAAAAAAAAAATAGGGAGAAATAATCACAAATATCCTACACCAATATAGCAGTTCCACCATAGACGAATCTTCACAAATTAAATATCACAACAAGACCAAGAGGAACACACATAGTTCGAAATTGAACCAAGAACACAAGTGAAGCTCTTTTTGAATGTATGAATATATACGCTTCCTGACAATGGCGACAGAGTAGGCAAGAAGGATTCCGGCGAGTTCCAAGCACACGGTCAAATATACACGCTGGAAAATATGGACAGGTGAGAAAATCATATTCGAAAACTATAAAAACTAAAGCTAGTTGTTATACTCAAAGGATGCCGAAATTATTACCCTAGGTCTAACAGCGGGGAAGGAAGCAATTATCGAGAGTAAATTTGTTGATAATGGATTTTGGCAAACAACGACGATGAAGATCAAGACTTGAGAAAACGAGAAAAGGACAACGATTTTAGATAAAGAGAATAGACGGTAGCTCCGCTGCCAAAAGGACCATTGGTGTTTGCTCGCACTTAGAGTCTTAGACTTTTCTCAGATAAAATTAGATTTAAGGATTTTTAGATACAGAGAGTTATGTTTTAGAGAGAGTACGTTTTTAGATTTTTATTTTATTTTTTAATTCTTTTTCGATGTCAAAATTTATTTGGTGCTTAGACCTGCTTGATTTAGATAATTAGGGATCAATTATTGGTAATTATACGGACCGTACAATTTTCCCCTTCCTCAAATAAAAACCTAAATTTGAAACTTAAGGACCAAGAGAAAATATGCTTTTAAGGACCAAAATTGTGACTCGTCACTAATTATTGGTCAAAAATAAACCTTTTTCTTGTAGTGACTTGTCAAATCAAGCTCAAAGAAGATCCATTAGCGAGATCAATATCAATAAGAATTCTCTTTCCTTTTGTTTTTCTATTGGATTTCTTTATCAATAATATAAATTAAATTCAAACTATTTGCTTGATAAAACTAGTGTCGTAATCCTTCCTAACTTAAATATAAGTGGTAGAATTTATACAATAAATTTGTACATATTTTTATTTGAATTAATTTGTAACGATATTATTTGAGCCATCTTGAACACATCTCTATCATTCACAATAACACATATGTTGTTTTAGGAAATCTCAAGATTTATATAATATTAAGGGTAATTTTACTATATAAACCCCTTTTTTCATACATTGTGACCCTCATCTCTTACCTTCTGATTGTTATACTCTTGTCAAATCAAGCTCAATGAAGGTCCATTAGCGAGATCAACATCAATAAGCATTGTTTTCCCATTTGATTTTCTGTTAGATTTCTGTATCAATAAGATGAATTAAATTTATACTATTTGCTTGATAAAATTGGGGTCTTAATCCTAACTTTAGTATAAGTGGTAGAATTTATACAATAAGATTTGTACATATTTTTATTTGAAATAATTTATAACAATGTTGTTTGAGCCATCTTGAACACAACTCTATCCTTCACAAAAACTCATATGTTATTTTAGGAAATCTCAATATGATGACCCGGTAGGTCATCTTATATTTTAGAACCATTACTCTATATTTCAAAGTTGTTAGAACCTCAGTCTAGTCTTCTTCGATTTGCGTGCACAATCTAAAGTTAATTTTAGTTGACTTCGGTCAACGTTTTGAGTAAACGAATCCGGACTTGTGTTTTGACGGTCCCGGTAGATCCGTATTGGAATATGGGACCTCAGTATATTGTAACGATCCGACCGAGTATTTTGAGCATTTACACTTTGCTCGATTGTTTGGGGGAACGAGTAGCTCTGTATAGTGTATTAGGACTTGAGTGCAAAATTTGAGTTCATTCCGAGTTGATTTGATATGCTTCGGCGCGAGTTTTTGGAAGTCGAAAGTTCATTAAGTTTGATTTGAGGTGTGTTTTGTCGTTTCGATGTTGTTATGCGTGATTTGAGGCCTCGAGTAAGTTTGTGTTATGTTAGGGAACTTTTTGGTATGTTCGTACAGGGTCCCGTGGGCTCGGGTGAGTTTCGCATAGGTTTGAGTTGTGTTGCGCTCGTTTTTCTTATGTTTCGGTGTCGTTTCTTCAAGCATAAATGATATCATATTGAAAAAATGAGCTCCGATTTCTACTTTGATTGAAGCATTAGATCTGTATCGTAATTACAGACTCGTAGAAAAAAGAATCATCGAATTTGGACATCGTATGAGGAGTTCATGATCATTTTACTAAGAATTGAGTTGCGAGATTTTTCAAATTAATTAGGAAATTGCTACTAACTTCGTATTTAAAAATCTGCACAATTCCAAATATTGAAACAAACATATCTCCTTCATTATAAGGTCAAATGGAGTGATTCAAAAGCCTATCTTGATTGAAATTTCACAAAGAATCTATTGGAGGCATCAAAATTAAGTTTTACGATTATTTAGCATGCCAAACGAGGCAGAATAGCTGCGCAAAAGACTTAATATCGAATATTTGTTTATTTGGTCATATTTTGAGTTAGGGGGCTCGGATTTGGACAATTTTGGGAGGCAATTTTCACCATATGGATTGTGGTAAATCTTCTATACTCGATTTTGGTTATATTTCGTGAATCCATCTTCGTATTTGGCATTTGATTGATGATTTTAAAGTAAAGTTTGGGGGTTTTGTCTAAATTTTCATAAAGTGAATTTAGGGGTTGGTCACTTGGCGTTATTTGATGTATTTGAGTTTCTTTTGTCTAGTTTCGAGCCGTTCGGAGGTCGGAAAGCGCGGGATGACATTTTTTTTGGAGCACCATTTGGCTTGCTGGGCATTGGATTTGGCTTGTTCGAGGTAAGAAAATATTCTGAACTTAGTGCTGAGGGTATGAAACCCCGTAATACGTATTATGTGATTGGTAGGTGACGAGCGTGTGGGCGTGCACCATGTGAATTGGGACTCTGTTGCTTCTATGGCACTGTATAGTGGCCCTAGTTTGTTGATATTTGTGTTTTCACCATGTGATAAAGTAATTGCGCTGTAAATCATGCTAAATATCATGATTAGGCTTCTTGCTGATATTGTTAGGACCTATAATGGCCGTTTGTTGCTATTATCTCATTGATTTTATTGATATTTCGTACTCAGTCATATTCATGCATTCATATTATATATTAGTCTTAGTTGTTGTTATTGATACATCATATCATTGTTGTAGGACCAGATTCATGACATTGTGAGCCCGTGAGTGAGACTGGAGAGATTGATGACTGAGTGAGGCCAAGGTCCTGAGTGAGAGTGACATTTAGGGATCGGGTTGCACGTCGCAAAATATTATATCTATTATATTTTATGGGATCGGGAAGCACGTTGCATCCATATATTGATTATATTTATGCATATGGATCGGGTTGCACGCCACAACAAGTCTTCAGGCTATATATTTATGTATATGGATCGGGTTGCATGCCGCAACAAGCCTTAAGTCTACTTGTATAGATTATGGATCGGGTTGCACGCCGCAACGAGATTGGATCGGATATAGCGCTTGGGCTGAAGGAGCCCCTCAGGAGTCTGTACACCCCTAGTGAGCGCAGTCGACTATATATATATATATATATATATATATATATATAGTCGACTGCGCTCACTAGGGGTGTACAGACTCCTGAGGGGCTCCTTCAGCCCAAGCGCTATATCCGATCCAATCTCGTTGNTGGCTGCACGTCGCAGCAGTTATTATACAGAGCTGAGTGATTGAGTGTGCTGAGCATTGAGCATAGTGAGAGAGGATGCGAGACAGTGAGATTGAGTACTCTGAGATTGTGATTACATGATTCGTCTCTAAGATACATGGAATTTGCATGCACACATTACATATAGGCATAGAGATGCATTTTCCTCATGCTATATAGTATCACGTCATTCATGACTTTTTACACATTGATATGTCAGCATAGAGAGGTATTTTTCACTTGTTATCTGAAAAGAAAATGAAACATCTTATTTATTAGGGGAAAGAATATTTGAAAAAATTACAGTTTTCAAACTTACTCGTATTCTTGGCATTTTTGGTAAAAGATTTGGGTTTTCACTGAGATACTTGAAAAGCATGCCCATTTTTTAGAACTGTGAACGAGCTGAACATCTTACTTCTGAGATACCTCTTTTATTACCTGTATTATGTTGTTATGAATTGTTGTGGAATATTGGCATTGTACCCGACCTTGTGTTAGCTCGTCACTACTTTCAATCTAAAGTTAGGTTTGTTACTTAGTGAGTACATGGGGTCGGTTGTACTCATACTACACTTATGCACCTTGCATGCAGATGTTGGGTGTCGATGTTGTTGTGTTCGATGGGAGATGGATTGAAGATGTACTCGCGTCCTTGTTGTAGCTGCCCCTTATTCGTGGTAGCTTTAGATCTATAAAACTCTGTTTATGTAATTTTCAACAGACGATGTATTTATTTCATTTCAGCTTTGTAAATTCTATTCTTAGAAAGCTCATGATTTGTATTACCAGTCCTTGGGAAATGTACAGGATTTAGATATTTTGTTTTACTTAGTTGTCTTATTAAATTTCATTTAATTGGCTTACCTAGCGGGTTGGGTTAGGTGCCATCACGGCTAGTTGGATTTTGGGTCGTGACAAGTTGGTATCAAAGCTCTAGGTTCATAGGTTCTACAAGTCATGAGCAAGTGTCTAGTAGAGTCTTGCGGATCTGTATGATGACGTCCATACCTATCTTTGAGAGGCTACAGAACATTTAGGATATACTTCCCATCTTTGTTTTCCTTATCGTGCGGCATTGATTCAGCTTGAAGCATAACCCTTTGAATTCCTTCCATGCATTCGTATGTGCACATGAGCGCTCGTTATCAGTTGTGCATCGACGACTTGTGATTCCACAGTTGAGGTGCGAGATGTGATTTTGGTATGTTGATGATGGGCTGGTCTGGAGGACTTGAGGCCCGATTTTGACTATAGCTTGAGCACGGATATTTCGATTATAGAAGCACGTGTTTTTGGTACTAATATGTCCGTTGGTGTCCCTATTAGTGGAATTTATGATTGGATGTCTATGTGGTGAGTGTGATGTGACTGCGAGATGTGTCCAGATTTTTCGAACGTGACGTAGCAAGGACTATTGGGTGTTTTATCTCTGCCTTGATTTGGCGTATGGTTCCGAGTTATGAGTATATTATAGGATCTTTCCTATTGCTTAATGCCTGAACGAATTAGGTTCCCGTGTCTTATTGTTGAGATCAGACTCAGGAAGAATAAGCGATTGCGTAGTAGTTCTGGCTGTGGAAGGGTATAGAAAGATGTCAGTTTGAGGCTAAGTAGGTGGGTTATCTCCTGCGGGGTGTCCTGAGGTTGTGTGATCCCTATGTTATTTTGTAGCGAGTTCTCTTTTACTAGTGAATTATATATGTTGCAATTTGAGTTCGGGTCGCTTATGAGAGTTGGCTTGCTTCAAGGATGAATGCGAGATTTGCAGATGATTTGAGATATTAGATGGTTTGTGTTATATGATCTTATAACGGATTTAGTTGGATTTCACTGTGGTATTGTGGAAGTAATAGAGTATAGGCTTTGTGAGTTATTGTGTGTTTTGATCTATGGCTTTGAGCCAAGTGGGGGAGTCTGCTATTGATAAGTTGATTGCATGATTATGTGTTGTATTGGTTTCAGTTCGAGGTATACTGGTGAATCAGTTATGACTTGCAGAGTTGGAGTTTGAGAATGACTCGAGTAATGGAAAGTTTTGGATATAGGTTGTATTATACTCTAGGGGTATATGGGAATCATTGAACGATTGAGTATTTATTCGTAAAAGATGTAGTGTGCATGGAATAGGAATTTTCTCGGTTGCTTAGGAGTGTGGGTTACTCCCTTGGGTGTTGGTGTGCTAATGGGGCACAGGTCGTTTGGTTCGTTTGGTTGGTTTAATTGAGATTTGAGAAAAGTGGATGACTCTCGATAATGGTTCTAATAGATTCAAGATTTAAATGTAGCGATTTGGAATTTTCAAGATTTGTATATGGCTAGAAACTGAGAGTTACATTGGAAGGTGTTGAGACTTGTGGCATTTTTTATATCATTGTGGATTATGCATTTTAGTATCAAGAAGGTGAAGGAAACATTTTTAGGGTCACATAATGTCTCTTTAGAGTAGGAGTCTCGGTTGTGGTTATTCGGGGTGCTTAAGAGGGAAATCAACGACTTATGGGCCTTAAGGCGTTGTGGTTTTATACTAGGGTCTCTTGTGTGGTAAATTTTTGTTAAGGATTGTGGTGTTCGAGCAAGGAGAAGTATCAATTTGAAGGCAATTTGGAAAGGACTTGGAGAAATAAGATAGTTTGGTAGTAGGTTAGGTTAGCATAGTAATGGATATGATCGGTTCTTTGGGTACTTACGACGTGGCTAGTCTCTTCAGGTGCTTTGTGGAAATGCTCTTGGGTTTTGGCGGCCTGCGTGGCTGGGTTGAGTTAGAGAGATTCAGTTCTGACAGCTTGGTTATGTGTAAATAGGTTTCGAACAATGGTTTTTTCCATGGTTCGAGGGGTATATCTCCTACTAGCGTGAGGAGCATGTAGTGTATAGCGAATTTCTCCTGGATGAAATCAAATGGAAGGTCATTGGCTGACTGAGTATGTAGTTTCCTGTGACTCGGAGTGGGATATGATGTTTTCGTATTTTTCATATGATGGTATGATGGATGCGGCATGTTGTGTGGGATCGAGGTTTTCATGTGCTAGGTCACAATTCAGTTTTGGAGGGAAGGTCATAAATTCGTGGGCAGCATGGACAGTTCCAGATGACTAGGTAAATGATATTACTATTTGGTATGGCTTGATGAGAGTATACTTTTCAGAAGGGGCAATGTATTTGAATTATGGATACTTCATTGGTACTGCGACACTCTCCTGGTTGATCGACTGCTGATATTTGAATTCTGATACGTGGAACAGAAGAATTTTAGAAGCATTCCTCGTGGGATGATCGTGTATAAGAGATGTGTTAGATATTCTAGCGGTGGAGTTGGGATCATATATGGTGATTCGTGTGTTCTATGGATTTGGAGACTGGGAGGTCTCAAGAGCGGATTGTTCCATGGTTGTGGATTGTGCAGTCATGGACGAAGCTAGCTAGATGATAGTATGTGTTATGATTCAGACATATTTGGCGTTCAAAGGCTTATTTATGTATTTGTGGATGTCCGGAGTTGATTTGGGGGTCCACTGGTAGTCCCAATTAGGATGTCTAATTTACACCGAGTTGGATTGGTTGGCTCCATAATGCTATTGTTGAGGGATGTGCTATTTGGTTGTTGCTAAGATTATTCGTGTTCTGAAATTTTCAGCAAGTTACTCTTTTACGGTACGAGGAGTTGTGATTCGTTGGTTTTTGGCAGTCATGGTGCGGTTCTATTATGGTCTTATAGCGAAATTCAAGCGAGATGAGTAATTGGGTAACACATGATTGAGGGCGTATTGGTTATATTTCTTCGTGTTTTGTGTGGCATGGTGTCATCTGATTCTCCATGGCTATAGTAATGCACTTTGGGTACTTGATGTCGAAATTTCGCGTGGTTATCGATTTTGAGTAGGGTGGCTCGAGGTGTATGATATGGATCAGCGTTTGGATGGGGTCACGCATTGTAGTGGAGTTATGTTGAGGTTTGAAACTTTGTGTTAGAGTCGGGTGATGGATCTACGGTGTGTGATGGGTTCTTAGCATTGCATGGTGATTGTACCCGTTGAGCTTACGGGATAGTTCTCTTGATTGAGTCATTTTCGTGATTGAATACATTTGGATTGTTGCTTATTGGTGCATGGATTGCACGGTTTGTGGCTCTAAGTAGTATTGGTGTTGCATGTCGGTAGAGTAGTGGTTATTCGATAAGATGGAGTCATCGGATCTAGGATACGATCTATCGGATTTGATTGCGGCATATTTGGAACGATAATATCGGAAGTTGGCTTAGGAATTGGCTATAGTTCTTGTTGAAGGAGAGGGAGATCTATGGCTTGTTGATTTGATGAATGGTTATGAGTTTCTGTGTGTTCTTTCATTATCGTCAGTGTACGAAGGTTTTAGGATGAGGTTTTGTTAGGTATGAGGTTTATTACCGTAATTGGGTTGTTTTGTGCAGCTAGTGTGATCAGAGATTTTGCTATGGATATTTGAGTTATGTGGTATATCCTGTGATTGTAGCTTGGATTATGGTTGTGGTTTGGTATAACTTGTTCAGACTTATACAGTGTGTAGGTTGCGAGACTTAGATCTTATAAGAAATTTCGGGTGTTGGAAATTGAATTCTAAGGCTTGTGGGCTAGGTTGAATTGAGAAATTTCAGTTATGTTGTGTTATCGGACCTGTGTGGGATAGGGTGACGTGGGATCACCCCCGTACATGTGCATGGTAAGGTTATAAGGCGGTTTGATAGTTTTGGGAACAACTCTTGGCACGTTCGAGGACGAACATATGTTTAAGTGGGGGAGAATGTATTGATCCGACTGGCGTATTGAGAATTTGCACTTCGTTCGGTAGTTTGGGGGCACAAGTAGGTCTGTCTAATGTATTAGGACTTGTGTGCAAAATTTGAGTTCATTCCGAGTTGATTTGATATGTTTCAGTGCGAGTTTTTGGAAATCGAAAGTTCATTAAGTTTGATTTGAGGTGCGTTTCGTCGTTTCGATGTTGTTATGCATGATTTGAGGCCTCGAGTAAGTTCGTGTTATGATATGAGACTTTTTTATATGTTCGCACGGGGTCCCGAAGGGCTCGGGTGAGTTTCAGATAGGTTTGAGTTGTGTTGCACTTGTTTTTTTATGTTTCGACGTCGTTTCTTCAAGCATAAATGATATCATATTGAACAAATGAGCTCCGATTTCTATTTTGATTAAAGTATTAGATCAGTATCGTAATTACAGACTTGCAGAAAAAAGAATCGTCGAATTTGGACATCGTATGAGGATTTCATGGTCATTTTACTAAGAATTTGGTTGCTAGATTTTTCAGATTAATTACGAAATTGCCACTGACTTCGTATTTAAAAATCTGCACAATTCCAAATATTGAAACCAACATATCTCCTTCATTATAAGGTCAAATGGAGTGATTCAAAAACCGGGCCTGGTCACTGCGACCCCCTTTGTGAGGAAGCACCCTTTCTCCCGAAGTTACGGGGCTATTTTGCCGAGTTCCTTAGAGACTTTTAACTCGTACATTTTATGCTTCCTCATCACCGTTTGGAAGGAGTACTTGTAGTCTTTCTGAATGTGATAGTTGAGAACTGTGATTCTTCGCTCGATCAATTCTTGCCATCACGCTCTGTAAGTCTATCTTGATTGAAATTTCACAAGGAATCCATTGGAGGCATCAAAAATAAGTTTTGGGATCATTTATCATGCCAAACGAGGCAAAATAGCTGGGCATAAAGACTTAATATCGAAGGTTTGTTTATTTGATCATATTTTGAGTTGGGGAACTCGGATTTGGATAATTTTTGGAGGCGATTTGTACCATATGGATTGGAGTAAGTTTTCTATACTCGATTTTGGTTATATTTCATAAATCCATCTTCGTTTTTGGCATTTGATTGATGATTACAAAGTAAAATTAAAGGGCTTTGTCTAAAATTTCTTAAAGTTAATTTTTGAGTTTTGAACATCAATTCGGAGCCGGATTTGAGTGAAAGTAATATGGTTGGACTCTTAATTGAATGTATTATCGGATTTTGTGAGCTTTGTTGGGTTCAAAGGCGTGGGCCTGGGTTTGACTTTTTGGTCGATTTTGAAATTTTGATTAAAGATTCGACCTTTATCGATTGGGTTTGTTTCTTTTGGCATAATTTGATGTATTTGAGTTGCTTTTGGCTAATTTCGAACCGTTCGGAGGTCGGAACGCGCAGGATGGAATTTTTTTTTGGAGCATCATTTGGCTTGCTAGGCATTGAATTTGGCTTGTTCGAGGTAAGTAACTCTTCTAAACTTAGTGTTGAGGGTATGAAACCCAGTAATACGTGTTATGTAATTGGTATTGAGGTGACACACATGCTAGGTGATATGCGTGTGGGCGTGCACTATGTGAATTGGGACTATGTTGCTTCTATGGCACTGTATAGTGGCCCTAGTTTGTTGATATTTGTGTTTTCACCATGTGATAATGTAATTGTGATGTCAATCATGCTAAATATCATGATTAGGCTTCTTGCTGATGTTGTTAGGACCCATAATGGTCGTTTCTTGTTGTCATCTTACTGATTTCATTGATATTTCATACTCAGTCATATTCATGAATTCATATCATATCCCAGTTTTAGTTGTTGTTATTGATACATCATATCATTGTTGTCGGGCCAGATTTATGACATTGTGAGCATATGGGTGAGACTGGAGAGATTGATGACTGAGTGAGGCCGAGGGCCTGAGTGAGAGTGACATTTTGGGATCAGGATGCACGCCGCAACATATTATATCTATTATACTTTATGGGATCGGGCTGCACGTCGCAGCGATATATTGATTATATTTATGCATATGGATCAAGCTGAACGGCGCAACATATTTTCGGGCTATATATTTATGTATATGGATCGGGTTGCACGCCGCAACAAGCCTTAAGGCTACTTGTATATATTATGGGTCGGGTTGCACGCCGCAACGAGATTGGATCGGGCTGCACACTGCAACGATATAGCTCTTGGGCGGAAGG